>JAASGM010001016.1:0-10450 GCA_023334215.1 Globisporangium cystogenes | reverse complement strand
TGATGCACACGCATCTGCATGCGTTCGCTACGGATGAGAGCGGGCCAATTCATTATTCAAACTTTGCCCAGATCTGTTCTTGCTTGTGTTCTCTTGCTCTCATTCTCTAGAAGTTCGTATGGAGTCCCTCTCAGGTGACGAGGGCGGCGTCTCCTTTTGCTGTGGTAGCGGATGTTACGTTGAGAAGTTCGAATGATCGGTGGCTGGTGGTCCACCCACGGAGGTCTTGGGTCCCACGAACCGTGCACCCAGTAGAGTAGGTTTTGCGCAGAAACGAGGCATTCTGACGCCCAGAACGAGGTCTGTTCTCAAGGGAGCCTCCTCCCCATGCCGCCCTGACGCTCTCACCAGATACTCTGCTCTCTCTCTCTCTCTTTCTCTCTCTCTATCTCTCTGTTTCAGTCGAAGTACCTTGAGAGTTTTGTTGAAACCAACGTCGGTTCTAAACTAAGAAAACCGAGCAAGCTTCTTTTCACATGCTTTCAACATTCAGTGGTTTCGCTCTTGAGTACATACATACGTACGAAGTCCTCGTCCTCGACTTGTTCCAAGTCCGAGTCCTCGACTTGCTGCCCACTCGCGAATTCTCCCCGGAGTCCGCCCAAGCAGCAGCAACAGCAGCTCCTCTCCTCTGCCTGCGTCTCTGCTTACCGTCCCTGTCCACCACCAGCGGCTGCGATGGCGAGCTCCTCGACGGCGATGGACGAGGGCTTCGCGTCGCCTACCGCCTCCTCCGCGAACGGCAGCAGCAGTACCGGGGTCGGTTTCACGCCCTCTTTCCGGTACAGCTACATGCACAGCACGGACGCGAACGAGACGAGTCGCAGCAGCACGACGCGCGACTCGAGCGTCGCGGGCGACGTGTTCGCACGCGGCTCACTCCTCGACCGCGACATCAAGGCGGTGGCGATTGAGAAGGGCTTGATCGAGAAGCACAAGGACTACAAGGGTCGCATTCGGGTGCGTGCGATCGATCGAGTGATGCGGGGTTTTCCGTTCCGTGCTGATCGCCTCTCGGTTCACTTGCGCGTCGAATCGAACAGATCTGGCCAGGGATCCTCGCCATCGTGCTCGTGGCCAGCGCGGCGGGCTTCCTCATGGGCTACTACGCGATCCGGATCCGGGACGCGAGCAACACGCGCGCTGATGCGTACCAGAAGATCCTGTTCAATAAGAAGAAGATCCTTGGCGGCGCGAACGACTCGGTCGTGAACGGCGACATCATCTCGGACGACGGCGTGATCGGGAACCCGAAGAAGTACCCGGCGAGCCGTACGTGAGAACTTACGCGACGGTACCGAGGGACGACTCGCGTGAGCGAGAGCTCACACCTGCTCTGTGGTTTCTGTGGAACAGAGTGCGAGCTGCCGAACTATCTCAGCAAGAACGGTCACATCTACGCGGTCTCGTCGAACGGCACGGAGGTCCCGCTCAAGATCAAGGGCATCAACTGGTGCGTTTGCTGTCACGCGGACAAAGCTACCAACATGTCCTCACGCTTTTTTGCCCGTGTTGTTGCAGGTTCGGCATGGAGACGTACGTGATCGGCCCAGCAGACCCTGCTCAAGCAGCCAACCCCCAGATGAACTAACCCATTCGCCTCTCACGCAGCGGGCAAGCCATCCCGCTCGGACTCTGGGACAACAGCGAGAACGGCACCACTGCGGTTCGTTCACCGCGCCTCGTTTGCGCCGTGCGGAGTCCGCCGAACTGGTACTGACACATCTCGGTCGACCTTGCTTTCCATGTCGCGAGCAGTACCAGATCGCGGCGTTCCTCGCGCAGAACAAGTTCAACGCGGTACGACTCCCGCTCATGGCCACGTGGCTGCTCACGAACAAGGTGCCGAACACGGCGATCATCAACAAGCAGGAGAACCGCGCGATCTCGCTCAAGAACTACATGTCGACGCTCCAGAGCATCGTGAAGGTGCTGCGCTTCCGCAACATCGGCGTGCTGCTGAGCATGCACACGCTCACAGTGTCGGACAACGGCAAGCTCTGGTATAACGAGGACGTGACGGAGGACGACTTCCTCAAGTCGATCGACCTCCTCACCACGAACCTGTGCTCGGGCGAGTACTGGAACATCATGGGTATCGACCTCAAGAACGAGCCGTACCGCGGCACGTGGGGGGACGGCACGGCGACGGACTTCCGGCTCGGTGCGATGCGAATCGCGAACCGGATGCTCAAGGGCTGCCCTAAGTGGATGGGCTTCGTCGAGGGCGTGAACGCGCAGCACACGGTCAACATCGACGGCAAGGACTTTGCGTACTACGACTGGTACGGCGGCGGGCTACAGGGGGCCAAGACCAAGGGGCTCGAGTTCGACATCAAGGACAAGGTCGTGTGGGCACCACACTACTACACGCCGGCCGTGTTCCCGCAACACTACTTCTTCGGCGGCGGCACGACCGTCGCCGGGAACGGCATCAGCAACTACGTCGAGCTCGGCGACGACGCGCTCCGCCACCGCATCAAAGTCACGATGGACGACATGTTCGGGTTCCTGGCGTCGGAGACTGGGCCGGCGCTGATGCTCGGCGAGTTCGGCGGGCTCTACGCGAACGACAAGCACCCGTTGAAGACCACGAAGCGCTGCACAGACTTCACGATCGAGATCATCAAGCAGCCCGGGTGGGCGGGCGGCTTCGTGTGGTCGCTGAACCCGGAGAGCGAGTACCAGTACAACCCGGCCGACACGGCTGGCAGGTTCCACGAGGGCATGGTCCAGCTCGACTGGCTGCACGTGAACAAGGAGTTCCTCGAGGGCATGGCGGCGATGGACGACATGGAGAACCTGCGGACCTTCCCGTGCTTCAAGACCGAGTCGTCGTCGTCCTCGTCGTCGTCAGCAGCCTCTTAAGGATAGCAAGCGCAGAGCTGCTGTCGTTCGTCGTCGTTCCCTTCCTCTTAGCTCTGTTCACGTTCACCTCCATGTCTTCTTATGAGCATCCGCCACGCACGTGTTTTCACCATCGACGGTGCTGTCCTACTCGATCTCTTAGCAGTCTCTTCGCATGCGCCAGCCATGCTCAGTCCTGCAGGAGCTTCGTTTGCAGAGACTCCTCGAACGTGTGGCGGAAGCGCGCGTACGCCGGCGGCAGGATGCTCACGTCGCGCTTGAGGAAGCTGTCCTGGATCCAAAACTGCACGACGTTGAGGAAGCTCGGGCACACGACCATGACGAGCAGGAGCTTCGCGAACGGGTAGCTGTGCAGCGAGCGGAAGAGCAGCTCGCCGAACGTGCCGAGCGGGATGGCGCCGGCGATGAGCACGGACGCGACGATCGCCTTGGAGAACACGATGATGACGAGCCACGCGGTCAGCTGCGACGCCCAGATCCTGCAGCGTCGTACCACAGCGCCGTCGTCATCGTCAGCGAGGCTCGAGCAGCTCTTCATCTCAGCAACCAGACGCACCGGTACGACGGCGGGCTGCCGTACTCGCCGCTCTCCTGTATCGTGCTCCAGCTCATGGAGAACGCCATCTCCTGCTGCAGCCGCAGGAACGCGAGGCTCACGATCATGCCGAGCGTGCAGTCGCTGATGAAGTTGAGGAAGTACCAGACGCACTCGTCCGCGACCGGCGGGAGCTGGATCGCGATGCACAGGTTGATGATGTGCCCCACGGTTGCCTGTGTCGTCGACGTCGCCGTCGTTCGTACACGAGCAGGTGAGACCCTCTTACGACCTTCTCCTACACAGTCAGCCGCCTCCCAAGCCCGAACGCAAGCCCGAACGCACGCCGATCGCCTGCTTGCTCACGTCCATGCTCCAGATCTGCAGCGTGCGCCGCGGCCGCTCGACGTGGCGCTTGTACCACAACGTGCCGACCGCGATGACGCCGAGCAGGAGCTGGATCGCGTACGTCTCGGCGCCAGAGAGCAGCTCGCACTTGCTCTCGTCGGCCATCGCCCCTCCCTCCTCTGTGCTTCTGGTCACAAGGTCACTCGTGCAATGCGCGACTCGCGACCTCCCGTCGCGTCGCGTCCGTTCACGGCCCTCAACGAGATCGCGGAAGGATCGGACACACGCTGTTCTGAACGCCTACGCCGACGCTTCTCTCTACTTGTTGCTGCTCCTGTCCGCTGTCGTGCGGTGCTGGATCTGGCTCAGGATCTGCAGCGACCTGCGCGACGCACCCGCAGACGGCGGCGTCTTCTTCAGCAGCATCGGCCGCCCGTTCGGCGTGAACCCGTTCGCCGTCGCGCGCGCGCTCGGCTTCTCGCTCGACGCGCCTCCCGCAGCGCTCTGCACCTGGTGCGGCGTGTTCCGCAGCACGGAGCGAGCCTTGAGCAGGTTCACCGTCTTGTTGACCGCGGACGCTCCGCCAGTCGCTTCCGAGCCCTTCGCCTGCAGCAGGCGGGGCGGCGCGCCGTTCGCCGTCCGCGGCACCGAGCCGTTCGGCGTGTCGAATTTGGCCTTCGAGCCGCTCGAGACGAACTTGGGGCGGCTACCGTCCAGCACCGGAGACAGGAACGCGGCGTCTACCTGCCCGACCGGACCGGAGGGCTTGAGCGGGAAGAGCCCGTTCTCCGTCGTCTCAAAGTACTCGAGGTCGTCCAGGTGCTCGTAGATCTCGCGGAACGACGGCCGCACGCCCCACCCCGTGCACCGCATGAAGAGCCGGTAGTACGGCCCGAGCCGCTGCTTGGCGTCGTCCGGCACCTCCTTCACGACCAAGTCCTGCAGCTGCTTGTGCAGACTGCGCGTCTCGAGACACGCCGGCGGGACGATCTCGCCGACGAGGAAGCGGAAGAGGATCTCGCGCCCGAACGACCCGACGTCGCAGTTCTTGAAGAAGCTGAAGCCCTCGTCCAGGATCTTGGGCTCCGTCGACGGCAGCTTGATGCGGCCGAAGTCCGAGAGCTTCACCACGGGCTCCCACCGCTTCTCGTACCCCTTCGGCGGCGTGCGCAGCAGGATGTTGCGGCACGCGAGGTCGCCGTGCGCCACGTTCACCTGGTCGTGCAGCAGCATCATCGGCAGCGCGATCTGCCGGAGTAGCCCGCGCGCTTCCTCAAGCGTCAGCGTGAACCGACGCTTGGAAACGCCACTGCCGCCGCTGCCGCTGCTGCTGCTGCCCGTGTTCGTGCCGTACCGCCGCAGGTAGTCGCTCAGCTTGCAGTCCATGACTTCGAGCGCGATGCACGTGTGCTCGATGCCGTCGCAGAGCCCGAGACACTGCACGAAGCCCTGCATGTGCCGTACCTTGCGCAGGTAGTGGAGCTCGACTGCGCTCCGGCGCTTCGCCTCCGCCTCTGGGAACCCGTCGTGCGGCTTGGCGCGCTTCAGCGCCACCTTCTGGCCGCCGATCACGGCCGCCGACACCTTCCCGTCCGTGCCTTCGCCGTACACGCCGCCAGTGTACTCGACGTCCGCGTCGCAGTTGAACAGCCCGACGTCTTCGATCACGGACGTGCTCGTGAACTCCATCGACGACAGGGAGAAGTCTGCGACGTGGCCATCAAGCGGCTGGCTCGGCTCCTGCGAGCAGCTCAGCGGCGGCCCGGACTCGACCTCGGAGAACTGCGAGTACAAGTTCTGCGTTGGACAGCAGTCGTCGTCGTCGTCGTCGGCTTCGTCGTCCCGCTGGCTCAGCGGCGCGTCGTCTGCGACCGGCGTCTGCGCGCCGCCCACGTCCTGCGACGACGGGGCCACCTGCAGCTCTTCGCCAGCGAGTTCTGTGGCTGTGAAGGCTGCTCTGGCAGGCGACGCGCCTGCTGTCTTTACCGGCGTGAACGGCGGCGCCAGCGAGTGGCGCGTCGGCGTCTCGGCCGCGCCGTGGTCCTCGTCGCTGAGCAGCTCGAGCGTCTGGTTCGTCGGCGCCGACGGCGTGTCGACTCGCCCGGGCGTGCGCTTCGCGGGCGTCGAGAGCGGGTTCGTGAACGGCGAGTGCTGCGCGCGCGGGAAGAGCGGGCGCGCCGTCCGGTCCTTGGACGGCGTCGTGAACGCCGAGCGCGACGGCTCCTCGTTCCGCGCGAGCACGTCGACGCCGTCGAGGCGCTGCTGCAGCTTCTCCGTGGCCTTGAGGTTCTTCTCGAGCTTGAGCAGCGCGAGCGCGCGGTTCTCCGGCCGCTCGTCGCGCTCGGGCGAGAACGAGATCATACGCTTGCGCGTCGAGAACGACGAGCTGCTCTGCGCGATGCCGCGCGGCGCCACGCGCTTCGGCTTGACGACCGGCGCGTCGCTCGAGGGCTCGGCGCCGGGCGTCTCGCCGCCGACAGGGGCGTCTACCGCTGCGTCGGCGGCCGCTGCCGCGACGGGCTCGACGCCCGGGGTCGCGGGCGTCGCCTTCTCCGGCGTGGGGACGACGACCTGCGGCGCCGCTGGCTTGAGCCGCCGGAGCTGCGGCGGTGACTGCAGCTCCGCCTTGGTCGGCGTGCGCTCGACGACCACCTCGCGCGCCGGCAGCTTGTCGCCGAAGGACGCGCCGACCACGACGGCTGCGCGCGCGCCGTTCGCCGCCGGGAGGTTCTCGCTCTCGGGGCGGCGCGGCGGCTGCTGCTGCTGGGCGAGGACGGCGGCGCGGCGCTTGAACTGCTCGCGGCGCTCCTCCAGCTCCAGCTGCGCGGCGGCGCGCGTGCGGCGGCGGCCGACGGCCACGGGCGCCAGCGGCAGCGGCGACTCGCGGGGCATCGCGAGTGCCGATCTGACCTCCTCCTCGTCTTCTGACTTCAGTATGTCAACGCGCGAAAAAGAACCAGCCACCAGGAGACTACGATAGTGAATAAAGCGAGGGGCGCCGACCCTTACTTTCTTCACTATCATAGTCGTCCTCGCGCCGGTGGTTGGTGCCGCCTCGAACAGATACAGTTGATACAGTGAGCATGGCGGCGAAGGCGACGACGACGGCGCAGCCCGTGGAGCTGTCGTTCGACGCCGCGATGTTCCGCGCGCTCTTCCCGGGCGAGTACGTAGCGCGCTGCCTGGCGAGCGGCGTGCGGCCGGACGCGCGCGCGCCGCTGGCGGCCCGGGAGCTGCGCGTGCAGCCGCGCGCCGTCACGTCAGCGGCGAGCGCGGCGCTCGTGCGGCTCGGGCGCACGTCCGTGCTGGCGGCCGTGAAGCTCGCGGTGGGGCTGCCGGCCGTGGCCACGCCGGACCAGGGCGAGCTGGCGATCCAGGTGCACCTCACGCCGCTCTGCTCGACGCGCTTCGGGCTCGGGCGGCCGTCCGAGGAGGCGCAGAGCATCGGCAGCCAGCTCACAGACCTCGTCGTCGGGTGCGGCTGGCGTGTGTGCGGCTGCGAGAGAGTGCGTGTTTGTGTGGAGACTGACAGCTTCCGTGCGCTCGCTCCCCGTCAGCTCACGGGTCGTCGAGATGTCGGACCTGAGCATCGAGAAGGGCCGCTCGGCGTGGAAGCTGCTCGTCGACGTGTTCTGCGTAGACCACGACGGCAACGTGCTGGACGCGGCGCTCGCGGCCGTCATGGCGGCGCTCAAGACGCTCAAGCTGCCGGCCGTGAGCGTGAACGAGGCGGACCACATCGTGACCATCCGGCCAGGTGCGCTGCGCTACCTCCCACTCTCTGCGCTACGTGGCGGTGGCGTCACGCGCTGGGTGCTTCGTGCGTCATCGGCTCGTGCACGCACCCAAGTGACCCAATCGAACTAACGCTTCGCTCGCGACCCCCGTGCTACATGCAGACGAGGAGGCAACGCCGCTGCCTCTGCAGCACTGCGCGTTCGCGACGAGCTTCGCGCTCGTGGGCGACACGCTGCTGCTGGACCCGACGCGGCAGGAGGAGGACCTCGCGACGGCCTCGCTCTCGGTCACGTACAGCACCAAGGGACAGCTCTGCGGGGTGCAGAAGCCCGGCGGCGCGCTGCTCTCGGCGCCGCGGCTGCTCGAGTGCATGCAGGTGGCCAAGCAGCGCGCGCTGGCGCTCGCGCAGGTTGTCGACGCCGCTGCTGCTGCGGCTGCGCTGTGAGCGGCGTAACGTAACCACTGCGGAGCATGACGTCACGCGTTCCTTCCTGTCTGCACTGCCTGCATAGAGAGACAGCCGCTCGCACGCAAGAGGTACACAAGGTCGGCTCGAAGCAGTGCAGCAAAATGCCGTACTTAACCAAGTAGATCACAGTACCGAATTGCAGTGACACGCGAAAACCGATCCTATCGCTTAGCTTATCGTGACGCGCACACCGCTCGTCCAATCAGCGGTCGAAGCCTCTTTAAACACATCACATGACGATCGAGAACAACGGGGCTCGTACTTTTAAAGTTCTCAACAGTACACTCACCCGATGACGCCACCTTCGAAAAAGATTCATGATATCCAAGCAGCAGCACGAATCATATCCGCCTCTGCTCACTCGTGCGTGAAGCGCCAGGAGCTCCTGGTGCTCGCAGTCGCCAGCCAACCGCCACCGCCAGATCGGCGCGCAGTGCGCGGAAAGCTCCGTGGCAATGGACGAACGCACGCCGCTCGCTGGATCCGCCGCCGCCGATTCGGCGCGCCGACGCAGCAGCAGCAGACGCCGCGTACGCTCGGTGGCGGCCGCAGGGCTACTGGCAGCGCTGCTCACGTACATGAGTCTGCTGACGTGGCTGGCGGCGCCGCAGACGCTTCCAGTCAACAAGCAGTTTCCGTCATCAGCTCAGCAGCAGCAGATCGAGAAGGAGGCGGGGGTGACACGGGAGCTGCCAGAGACGACGGCAGCGTCCGCTTCGGTCCCAAGCGCATTGCGACCTGCGAGTACAGGACGCGACCCCGACGCGAGCACGAACTTGCTGAGCCAGGGAGCAGCCCGCGTCGCAGAGGAGGAGGATGACGCGGTGACGTTCGTGCCCGGTTTCGGTGCGCCGCTCGAGAAGCAGGTGCGTACAGTACACTGCAGCAGGCGGTGGCTGACGTCCTCCGCGCGTGTGACCGACCTACCTGCTCGCGTGACGCGCTGCAGTACGCCGGGCTCGTCAGGGTGAACCCGGAGGCGGTCGGCAAGATCTTCTACTGGTTCTTCGAGGCGCGCGGGCCGGAGGTCGTCGTGAACGACCAGACGCCGCTGCTCGTCTGGCTCAACGGCGGCCCGGGCGCGTCGTCGATGACGGGGCTGCTGACCGAGATGGGGCCGTACCGCATCACGCCCGAGGGCAAGCTGATCCCGCACGCGCAGGCGTGGACGCAGCTCGGGCACATGCTCTTCATAGACCAGCCGGTCGGCACGGGCTACTCCTCCGTGCGCGACGACAGCGGGTACGTCAACACGCAGGAGCAGCTCGCGGAGCAGCTCTACCGCACCATCCAGGGCTTCTACCGGCGCCACCCAGAGTACGCGGCGAACCCGGTGTTCATCTGTGGCGAGTCGTACGCCGGCAAGTACGTGCCGCACATCGCGCACTTGATCCACGAGAGGAACGCGGCGGCCAAGGCGGCCGACAGCACCGACGTGGCGGTCCGGCTCACGGGCGCCGCGATCGGGAACGGCAAAATGTGGCCCGTCCTGCAGACGCGGTCGGTGCCGGACTTCGCCATCGCGCTCGGGCTCATCGACTCGCAGCAGTACGAGCGCGCGAATGCCGACATCAGCCTGTGCGAGGAGTTCCACCGCCAGGGCCGCCACATCGACGCCTTCCACAAGTGCCAGTCTGTGACGGACTCGGTACGTCCGTCGAAGCCGACCGGATAGCTGGACAGGAGCTCGCCTACGAGTGTACTGGGTGTGTCTGACTACTTGGTGCTTGCTGCTCTTGAACAGATCTACAAGAGCGCTGGGAACCCGTTCATCTACGACATCCGGAAGGCCGGCAACGCGTTCAACGAGCTCACGACCGTGCTCGCCAACTACTTCAACAACGACACGGTGCGACGCGCGCTGAACGTGCCCGCGGGCACGCCCTGGGTCTCAACGGACGGCGCGTCGTACGGCACCTCGGCGAGCGCGCCGGCGATCGCGCGCCACCTGCTCGCGGACGAGATGCTCGACGTGTCGATCGACACGTTCCGCGACCTGCTCGACAACTACAAGTTCCTCTTCTACGCGGGCAACATGGACGGCTCGTCGTGCAACAACCTCGGCGTCGGGCGAATGATCGACCGCCTCGCATGGACGGGAACTGTGGACTACCGAGCCGCCACGCGCCAGCCGTGGATCATCGACGGCCAAGTCGCGGGACTCGCCAAGTCGAGCGGCAACATGAGCTACGTGGTTGTGCTCAACTCGGGCCACCTCGTGCCGACCGACCAGCCGGTGGCAGCGCTCGACATGATGCGGCGCTTCCTGAATGACGAGCCATTCGTCGCCTCGTAGAGCTCGCACAGACTCAAACTAGCTCGGGAACGGAACAAGTCTCGTGCACTGAACGCAACCAGTGCAAGTAGATCAATGTGAGTGGTCAAACAGTGTTCTTGCGAGTTTCTTTGCTTCGTTAGGTTCGTTGGCGGTGTCGACGCTCGCAGCCACGCGAACCGGAAGCTGAAGTCCATGCCGTAGTGCTCCAGCATCG
>JAASGM010001015.1:0-10452 GCA_023334215.1 Globisporangium cystogenes | reverse complement strand
GTCATGGCTGCCACTGCTGCTGCTGCTACTGAAGCTGCTGTCCGGAGGCAACAGCGGCGACGGTGGCTCGGGTGTCACGAGCGAGAGGCTCTCGTCGTTGCTCTCGTCGAAGTCGCTGTCGCTCGGCGCCATGTCGACGAGTCGAGGCGCGCTGTGGGTCCTGCGCGACCCGAGAGGCGTGTGGCGCCTGGAGCATCTCGAGCGCTCGCCCGAGCGGTGTGTGTGTGCGTGTGTGTGCGAGCGTGCCTGGGTGCGAGCTGCGAGCTGCGAGCAGTAAGAGTCTGGATGAGGCGAGTCGACGCAACAGGAAGCTCGAAGCTCGAAGCTCGAAGTTCTAACAAGCTCTTCGAACAGGTTCTCCAGCACCGCCACGAGAAGGCAAGAATAACGACTGCAAGAATAGTCTGTGACAACTGACAACGAACGCGATAGCAAGGAGGTTTGTGGGATTGACTCGAGGTGGAAGAGGAGAGGAGGAGGTGTTTGCTCGAGTGTGTATGGATCGACTTGGGGGTCTTTGCCTCGCCATGGTGCAGGCATTGCAGCCAGTGCAGCCAGAAGGTCACGACGGCGAAAGCAGCAAAAGCAAAAGCAAAAGCAAAAGCAAAAGCAAAAGCAAAAGCAAAAGCAAAAGCAAAAGGAAAAGGAAACTGGAGTTCGAGCAAACTGGAGTTGGAAGCAGAGGAGGTTAGAAGGTTGGTTGCATTCATTGGGCAAAGGCCATGAACCAAGCGGAAAGCCAAAGCGTGTGCAACCTCTGTCCAAAAGGAAAAGGAAAGGAAAATAAAATGTGCGCCATCCGGGAATCGAACCCGGGGCATCCCGATGGGAGCGGGATATTTTACCACTAAACCAATGGCGCTTCATGACTCCTCATTCGTCAGTCACCTTTATTATTACTCCATTCTCTACCTTCGCTATCTCACACCTTTTCATGCATTAATCTATCTATCCGACACACTATACACTCAGTCAAACGCACAAAACCAAAAGGACAGAACCAATCAACAAACTTTATAAACAAGACAAATCCACAAACAAAAGCAAAACAGACAAATCAAAACAAACAGACAAACCGAACAGACAAAACTGCATTTATGAACAAAATACACTTTTCAGAGGTTCCATGCATTGCCTCTCAAGCTTGCGTTGGTAACAACACCAAGAATGAAGAATGGCAAGCAGGGAAGGAACGTCACATCCGACGACGTGTACTGTAGCTACAAGAGCTCAATACACAAGCACATGCAACTGCAACACACACACACACACACACACACACACACTAGCGCACCTTGGTACAATACGATCCAGACATCGGTCGAAACACCTGCCAGGGATCGCTGTCCAGTATGCACTCGAACATTGTCTCGCCGCAATACTACAAACCTCACTAGCAACGCATCCACAACCACGCCACAAAAGCAGTCGAGCTCAAGTCATACATATCTACACGCAGCCATGGGCAACACCAAGTCAGGTCAGTCAGCGAGCGACCAGCACGTGGTGGTGCTGTCGGAGTTGGAGCACCGGACCAATGCCGAGCAAACAACGCGGTGACAGTTCTCACCTTATCGTGATTCGTTATATTTGTTGGCGCAGTCTCGACGCTCTCCTCTGCCACATCGATCCTTTCACCGCCAACCTTTGATCCAACACATTGGCCTTCGTATCTCCTACCGCTTCGACACGCCCCACGACACCTGCACCCACCTTCAGCGTCTCGTTCCGCTTGCATGCATTCATTCACCTTCAGCGCTTCTTCTTTGACCTCACCTGACCTCGCGTTCACTCCTCGACCAACTTCCCCACCACCGGATACTTGAGGTTGAACCGCGCCGCCCAGTTCGCCAGTGCCTCGCGCTGCTCCGCCGTCAGCTCGTCCAGTCGCGGGTCGTCCAGGTACTCGTCCAGGAACGACATGCACGCGAGCGCGCGCGAGGCGTCGCGGCCGGCGAAGAGCGCGTAGCCGCCGTCGGGACCGTAGTGCTCCCAGCCCGCGAGTGTCACGTCGTACACGTTGCCGTTGATCGCGACGAGCACCGTGTGGCGCGGGTTGTCCACGCCGTTGAACTGTCGGAGCTCGGCGCGTGTGAAGGTTGCTAGGTGCTGTCCCGACAAGGACGACGGCAGCAGCAGCCGACCGACCTTCCGGTACTGCTTTTCGTCCGTGAACTTGCGCACCCACTCGTGCAGAGCATCGATCTGCGCCGGCGTGAGGTCCGCCAGCTCGGTGTTCTCGGCCTCGTCCGCCAAGAGACTCATGGTCGCGAGCGCGCGCGACGCGTCACGACCCGCGAGCACGCGGAACTCGCCCTCGGTGAAGTCCGCTAGGTCGGCGCTGACGTCGAACACGTCGCTAAGCAGCGAGACGTAGACGGGTTTGCCGTCGCGGCCGTCGAAGTCGGCGAGCTCGCGGAGTGTGAAGGTGCGCTGCTGCGAGTCGCTTGGGGACGCTGTCGCCCCCGCGCCGCCACCTGCCAGCGCCGCTTGCTCGGCCTTCGTGCGGCGCTCCATCTCCGACAGCACGCGCTCGGCGCTCGAGTGGCTCGCGGCGACGCCCATGTCTGCTGCCTGTTGCTTGTTGCGGTTGTTGTAATGTGATCCTGTCGACGAGGCAGTTGGCTTCACACACACACACCCGACAGGGTACAGTACCAGACCCGACACGGTACAGTACCATTCACTTCACAACTTCGTGACCGGTGACTTCTCCTCCTGTCGCAGGGGGGGGGGGCTCCCGATCGCCTACTCGCTGCGCCGTCTACGGGAGAAGCTTGCCCACGACCGGGTACTTCTCAACGAACTTCTTCTCCCAGTTGGCGAGCGTCGTCCGCTGCGCGTCCGTGAGCCCGTCGAGCGTCGGGTTGTCGAGGCACTCGTCCAGGAACGACATGCACGCGAGCGCGCGTGAGGCGTCGCGGCCGGCGAACTGCTTGTAGCCGCCCTCGGGGCCGTAGTGGTTCCAGCCGTCAAGCGTCACGTCGTAGATCGTGCCGTTCACGGCCACGTACACGATCTTGCGCTGGTTGTCGACGCCGTTGAACGGCCGCAGCTGCGCGAGCGTGAGGTCGCGCGCGCGCAGCACGCGGCCGACGTTCGGGTACGCGTTGTAGACCGAGAACTTGGTGACCCAGTCCTGGAGCGTCTCCTGGTCCATGAAGCCAAGGTCCGCGAGCTCGTCGCTCTCGAGGTCCGCGGGCTCGAACGACATCTTGGCGAGCGCGCGCGACGCGTCGCGGCCGGCGAAGAGGTGGTAGCCCTCGCCTGGGCCGTAGAAGTCACGCTTGGTGCTCACGTCGTAGACCTCGTCGAGCACGCCGATGTAGATCGGCTGCGCGCCTTCGCCGTCGAACGCGCGCAGCTCCTCGAGCGTGAAGTAGCGGCGCGTCACGGCCGCCTTCTGGGCCTCCGCCGCCTGCTTGGCGGCCGCCTGGCGCGCGCGCGCCGCCTCGAACGCGCGGGCGTTCGCCGCGTCCGCCGACGCGCTCACGTACTTGGCGACGAGCACGGCGGCCACGACGGCGCCGGCGCTCACGTACAGCGCGTTGCCCTCCGTGGCGCTCAGCAGCCACTGCAGCATCGTCGTCGTCGTCGTCTCGGGCTGCTTCTTTCCTCCTCCTGCGACGAAATTCGCTAATGAGCAAAGGAGCTGCTGACGCGATCCGAGGGGAGGGAAAAATATCGTCGCTCGCGGGTGTGAAGAGGATCCGAACGAAGGTGGTGCTGGTGCTGGCGACGCACGGCGCTCGAGGAGCTGCTTGAGTGCCGGACGCAGTGCGATCGCTGCGAGTGCGAGTGCGAGAAAGAGCGAGAGAAGCCGCTGGCGATACGGTGGCGACTCGCCTTCTCTGCTGCAACAAGTGGCCGGAGCGTTTGATGGCGAGTGCCGAGTCAGCGAGAAGACTGCTCTGCTGCTGCTGCGAGAGCGCCAAGCTGTCCACCTGCCTGCGTTTCGCTTGCGTCTCACATGCTCGGAGACCTCGCACCTCGAGTTCTCGTCCGCCCCCGATGCGTATCACCTCCCGACATCCGACGACATCCGCTTTGTCACCAAAGCAGCTCGTCAGCAACACTCGCGCTCCAACGCACTCGCCGCGCCTCCCGACACTCTGGCCGTCGACATCTCCCGCCCCCATGGCTTCTTCCTCCAGCCTTCCTCCAGTTCGCGCGCCAACTCGCGGAGATCCGCAACCGGATTATGACGCCGGGATTATGATTCGCAGCACTCGCCAATTCGCTCGCGACCACCCATGGCGACGCCGCTGCTGCTGCTGCTGCTCCGGCGCCGGCGGCCGCCACCGCCGCCGCGCTCCTCGCTGACGCGCTGGGCGTCGACGGCCACGCGCAGCGGCCTCAAGTACGTGGCGTCGGACGAGATCGACGCGCGGCTGCTCGAGGGGCTCACGGCGGCCGACGACGACGCGCGGCCCGTGACGCTCGTGCAGGACCGCGAGTCCGCGCGCCGCGTGCTGCGCAAGCTGCAGGAGCTCGGGCCCGCGCACTTCCACGCCTGCGACACGGAGGTGGCGCAGATCGACATCAAGGCGGTGGGGCCGGTCGGGAACGGCAAGGTGCGTGGTGGTGGTGGTCGACCAGCCGGTTGGTCGTCGATAGAGCCGAAGAGCTCAGCACTACGCACTGCGTACTGCGCAGGTGACGTGCTTGTCGCTGTACAGCGGGCCGGACGTGGACTTTGGCAACGGGCCGTACGTGTGGGTGGACAACCTGGACGCGGCCGAGGGCACGCTGGAGCACTTCCGCGACTTCCTCGAGAGCCCGCGCGCCAAGAAGGTCTGGCACAACTACTCGTTCGACCGCCATGTGCTGCACAACCACGGCATCGACGTGCGCGGGCTCGGCGGCGACACGATGCACATGGCGCGGCTCTGGAACACGGCGCGGTTCCAGAACGGCGGCTACTCGCTCGAGGCGCTCTCGGAGGACCTGCTGCTGCAGCGCAAGCGGCCGATGAAGGAGCTCTTCGGCATCCCCAAGCTCAAGAAGGATGGCTCGGAAGGCAAGGATCGTGTGATGCCGAGCGTCGAGGAGCTCCAGCGCTTCCCCGAGTTCCGCAACCGCTGGATCCGCTACTCGGTCTATGACGCCGAGAGCACGTGGTTCCTGCACCGCGTGCTGCGCCACAAGCTCGAGGCGACGCTCTGGTACGAGGAGATGGACCGGACGCACACGCTCACGAGCGGCTCCATGTACGACTTCTACCTGCAGTACATCGTGCCGTTCGGCGAGTGCCTCACCGACATCGAGCGCAAGGGCATGAACGTGGACCTGGGCTACCTCGCGGGCGTCGAGCGGGCGGCGGTCGAGGACCGCGAGCGTCTCGAGCGCGTCGTGCTCGAGTGGGCGAGCCGCTACTGCGCCGAGTCGGAGCGCATCAACGTGTACAGCGCGGCGCAGAAGCAGCAGCTGCTCTTCGCGCCGTACGTGCACCCCAAGACGAACAAGGAGGTGCTGCCGCTCGAGCGCACGTTCGAGGTGGAGAACGTCGAGGAGTTCGTCGAGCCCGGCAAGCAGAAGCCGAAGAAGAAGCGCGACATCACGATCCGCGGCCTCGGCATCCCGCCGACGCACTTCACGGCGAGCGGCCTGCCCGCCGCGACCGCCGACGTGCTCCAGGAGCTGGCTGGCAAGGTGTGGGCGGCCGTGTGACGTGGGAGGGGGTGCTGCTCACCGCCGACAGTGTTGCTAACGGTGTTGACGGTGTCGACGATGCAGCCGGACGCGAACCCGCCCAAGTTCGGCCGTGCATACGAGCACTTCGCGGACAAGGAGGAAGGCGCGGCGGCGTGCGTGGCGCTCAAGGCGCTCTACGACATCAGCAGCATCAACACGATGCTCAACAACTTCATCCTGCCGCTGCAGGAGCTCGCGGACGCCAACAGCCGCGTGCACTGCTCGCTCAACCTCAACACGGACACGGGGCGGCTGTCGTCGCGCAAGCCGAACCTGCAGAACCAGCCGGCGCTCGACAAGGACCGGTACAAGATCCGCGACGCGTTCACGGCGCCGCCGGGCAAGAAGCTCATCGTGGCCGACTACTCGCAGCTCGAGCTGCGGCTGCTGGCGCACGTGACGCAGTGCGAGGCCATGATCGCGGCGTTCAAGGAGGGCGGGGACTTCCACTCGCGCACGGCCATGGGCATGTACGACTACGTCGCGGACGCCGTGGCGAAGGGCGAGGTGCTGCTCGAGTGGGACGCGTCGTCGGGCGGGAAGCCGCCCGTGCCGCTGCTCAAGGACCGCTTCGCGCTCGAGCGCAAGAACGCCAAGATCCTCAACTTCTCGATCGCGTACGGCAAGACGCCGTACGGGCTCTCGAAGGACTTTGGCGTGAGCCGCAAGGAAGCCGCCGAGACGCTCGACAAGTGGTACGCCGACCGCCAGGAGGTGCGGCAGTGGCAGGAGAACGCGATCCAGACCGCGCGGCTCTTTGGCTACACGCGCACGCTCATGGGGCGGTACCGCCGCCTGCCGGACGCCATGCTCCCGTCCAACTCGTTCGCGTCCAAGAAAGCCAAGTCGCACGCCGAGCGCGCCGCGATCAACACGCCGATCCAAGGCGCGGCGGCGGACGTGGTGATGCAGGCGATGCTGCGCATCCACGCGAACGCGCGCCTGCGCGAGCTCGGGTGGGAGATGGTGTGCCAGATCCACGACGAGATCATCGTCGAGGGGCCGGAGGAGAGCGTGCCGGAGGCGCTCAAGCTCGTCGTGGACCTGATGGAGAACCCGTTCGAGAAGCCGCTGTCCGTGGCGCTCGAGGTGGACGCGAACGTGGACGACTCGTGGTATAAGGCCAAGTAATAGAGAAGACTCGAGGGTCCTCGTTAGTGCTAGAGATCATCGACACGAGAGGGGACACGTACACAGCACCCGCTAGAGCGCCTTCTTCTGCTGCTGCTTCGGCTGCTGCGGCTGCGAGTGCGAGTCGTAGACTGTCGACATGGCGAACCACTTGAGCTCGATGAGCTCCGGCGCGAAGAGTCCCGCGGCCACGAAGCCCACGAACCACGCGAGCGGCCCGACGAGCGGCAGCTGGAGCAGGTACCCGAACACGATCGCGAAGCCCAGTCGCGCGGCGTCGCTGCGGCCGCGGTGCCACTCACTCTGCAGGTTCTTCCTGACGTCCTCGCTGATCTCGTCGTCGGCAGCGGCAGCAACAGCAGCGGGGCCAACAGCGTCCGAGTGCGCAGACTTGAGGCGGGCGATGATCGGGTCGTAGAGCTCGCGGATGACGGCGCGCGCGTCCACCCAGAGGTGCACGATCTGCAGCGCTGAGTGGCGTGTCGCGGGGACGCAGAACGCCAGGAACACGGGGATCCAGAACACGGACTCCATACGGCGGATCCTGCGAGCAAGTGAGCAAGTGGGTCGAAGGCACAGAGACGCTCTTGGCACAGGAGAACTCGCACCGGTAGCCGAAGCGGAAGAGCGGGATGAGCGCGCCGAGCATGGGTTTGGCCAGCAGCGCCACGAGCCCGAAGCCCAGCTGCCGCGCGATCGCCAGCAGCGAGTGGCGCACGTACTCCCAGTCCCAGTACACCGCCTTCTTCTGCTCGCAGGACACACGCGCCAGCCAGCGAGTCAGGCGCGTTCACTCTCTCAGTCTCTCTCGCTGCTCGCTGCGCACTGCGCACCACCTTGCGGATGAGCGTGGCGAGCGCCGGGTCTCGCGCTGCGAGTCCCGCGAAGAACGCGTCCTCGAACATGCCGACGCTGCAGTAGCGGCACGCGGTCACGAGCACGTAGGGCACGACGGACGACGCCGCGTACCGCGCCGCGCGCAGCGTCGCGTCGATCGTCTGCGCCGACACCACGAGCGCCGCGAGCCACTCGAGCGGCAGCACGAGCAGCCAGAGCGCACCCACGAGCACGAGCGACGACACGGAGAGGCGCGCAGCATTCCTGCCGCAGTGACAGCAGCACGTGAGAGTGCGGAGCCGCAACCATTCGCCAAGTGCAGCGAGCGCACTTGAAGAACACGGCGCGCAGCTCCTTCTCCGAGAGCGCGCGCACGGTGCCGAGCGCTACCGACGTGATCAGTCGCTACGCCAGTTAGAGAGGGAACGCGGGTGCAGAAGTCAGCAGGACGCACCGGCGGCGAACGCGCCGAAGCCGAGGCGCTGGCCCCAGCGCAGCAGCGGTGGTGGCGCCATCGTTGATGAATGAGGAGTGCGTGTCATCGACTTCAAGCTGTGGTACTGCAGACGCAGAAAGTAAACGGCCGCGTGATGACACCACTGCTGGTGCGAGGACGACACCAGTTCAATGAGCGAAAGCCGAAGCGGACGCGTGCGCGTCGATGCTTCACGCTTCGAGTCTGGTAAGGAAGAGCTTGCGTCTCGTGGTCGAGGTGTGCGATCGGAGCTGAAGGGTGAAGATACAAGCACCAAAAGGGACGCTCAGCTGATGAAGCTCAGGAGACAAGGATCACGAGTTGTGCGTTGGTGCTGGTTTAGAGGACTGGGAAAAAAGTTAGAGCTCGTTCGAAGCGGAATGGGATCAAGGGGTTGGTTGCGGTGGTTGTGGAAGTTGGGATCTCGCAAGCTCGCTCATCAGAGAGCTGAAAGCGTCTTGATCGACCACCACCGCAGTTTTTGGCGAAGTCATGACGATGGAAAAAATGTGCGCCATCCGGGAATCGAACCCGGGGCATCCCGATGGGAGCGGGATATTTTACCACTAAACCAATAGCGCTGTGGTAGCGGTCGAACAGCGCGACGATGATCGCGCAGTACTTGAGCTCGCCGAGGGTCTTCCACGTCCGGCTGCCGTCTCCCCAGACGATCTGGTACTCGCGCTCGTCGGCTTCGCCACGCCGGTTGCAGATCATCATGACCTCGGTCGCCTCGCCTTCGCCGCCGTTGCTGTCGTCGCTGTCGTCGCTCAGCTCGATGGCCCCATCGTCTTCTTCGCCTCTCTCGCTCGAGCTGCTGGCCGCAGTCACCTCCAGGCGACGTCGCTTCGCTGGTGGCGCCTCGTCGTCGGACTCGTCACGCTCGCTGCCGCCGGTCGCACTCGGAGTCCCCGCCGGCACGACAGATCCCAGACTTGGCACAGGCGACACACCAGAGGCGTCGGGCACGTCGACGCTGGGCTCGGGGTCTGCGACGACGGCTCTGCTGCAGCCAGAGACTCCTCGTCGCTCGCCTCGCCGCCTGCCGCCTTGGTGGGTCCCGCTATCGCCGTTCTCGGTTCCGCAGACGTCTCGCTCGGTCCGCTGCTCGGCTCGCTCGCTTCCGCATCCGCACGCGGGGTCGCCTCTGCTGCCACTGCACTCGACTCTCGCTCGACCACCCAGCGCGACGACTGGGACGACGACTTAGATGACGACTTGGACGACTTGGCCTTGCGGGAGCTCAAGCTGGAGCGCGAGTGGTGGCTGCGGGTGCGCGCGCGAGAAGAGCTCTTCTTGGACATCTTGCAAGTCAGGGAATGGCGCCGCTCGCCTCCGTGGCGTGTGCTGCATGCCCGACGTGCACACCCTCTGCTCTCAGTGTCCAACCCCAGTCTGCCGACATCTACCGCCATCTACCTACACCTGCCGACATCTACCTCCTGCCACACCCACAGCCACACGTCTTCCACCTGATTCAAGCTTCCTTCCTGCCAGCTGTCTCCTGCTCTCCAAGGGACTCTTCGGTACCAGTTCGGGACAAGTCGGGACAAGAGTCGAGTGAAGGCTCTCGTACCTAATCGAGTCGTCAGGGTTCTTCTCGCACCTACCCGAACCATCATGGTACTCAAGTCCAGCAACTGCCAAGAAAAGAGTGAAGCTTCGCTCCATACTGGAGTATCGCTATATCGCTATATTTTTTGACCCACCCCTCCCGCTCGCACGGGGCTCAAGGCGGCAACAAGGATCGATCCAAGTACCTCCCACTCAACGGCGCCACCCGTTGCCGACCAAGCTAGCGGCCGTCATCGGAAACGACTGCTACCAACTCGACTCGACGCTTCCACTCGCGCGACGACCACTTGACACACTCGTGCAACATCACGCAACCTGATCAAGCGACCTTCGCAACATCACGAAACAAAAAAGAACAAAGTATACTATAGTATTTATCTCAGTAAGGTTAGTCAGTTACCGGTAGATTGAGAAGCCACTCAGTCTGTTACCGTAATAGACACACTTTCAACTAAACCAATGGCGCTTCACGACTTCGCATCACACTTTACTACACCACAAAACAGACAAAAGTGCCATCAATTCTTTTTGGGGGCTGATAGATCGACACCCCCAAATTACTAATTCGACACCCTCTATATAATAAGCTAGTAGAGAAAAAACCGAGGGAGTGAAATTATTTGAATGAAGCCGCGCCATTCCATAAAAAGCACGATGGTGGCAACAACGACGACCGAGATCCCGACGCGCGGCGAGCGAGCTGTGGGAGCGAAGAAGGCGAAGGCGAAGAATACGCCGTT
>JAASGM010001014.1:0-10455 GCA_023334215.1 Globisporangium cystogenes | reverse complement strand
TGTAGTTTCGGCTCGACCCGAAGTCTGCCGACTCGATCATCCCGGTCGTTCCAGTCTGGTCCAGCACGACCGCCTCCGACCACTTGCGCTGCGAACTCTCCTTTGTCGAATCGATCCCGCCGGACAGCTCGTCGTCGTTCACACGCACGCGCACACAACCTCGTTCCGTTCGATGGTCGGAGTGACACACCTGGAGAACTTCCAGCTGCCCCAGCGTCTTCGGGTCATCGATCGACTTGGGCAGCAGATCCAGCAGACCCTTGATGGGTGGGACGCTCGGAAGCAAGCACGGGTGGCGCCGCTTCCGCTCGTGCTCGCGAGTGCTCGCTCCACCGCCAGCCTCCGTCTCGCCCACAGACCCCATCTTTGCGCCATCGCTGTCTCCCCAATCCTGACCGCCAGAGAACGGAGCGTGGATCAGGTGGGCATTCCGCTCTCTGTTCGCCAGTCTCGCTCGCTGGTTCTCCTTCAGCAGCAACTCTTCTCTGTCAAGTCGCTTCTGTCCCGCCAGCAACCTGCAGGTGCAGCACCAGACAGCTTGAGTTTTGGGTGTCTTCACAGCAAAGTCCCCGTTTACAAGCAGCGCCAGAACCGACAGCAACACACACACACACACACTCTCGATACGTACGTCGTCTGGTGCTCATTCCCGGTGCGTTCTTCGTCGAACTCGTACTCGAGCTTCAAACCCGTGAGGTTCACGATCCAGTACGGCACGTACAGGAAGATCTCGCGACACTTGCTCTCCTTCGTCTCGAACTCCGCGGTGATGTACAGGAACGAGTCTGTTACGAGATCCTTCATCTTAATGCGTCCGATGTCGACAGCTCCCTTGTCGACAAGCAGCGGCTCGCTCCATTCGAAGCCCTTCATGCGCACGCTGAGCTCGAGCGGAGTGTCCCAGTCCGAGAGGTGCCAAATCACGGAATCGGCAACATTGATCGTCCCGCGCTCGCGAAGTCGCTGCTCTGCGTCTTCCCACCGATTCCGATGCGCTCGCATGCCTCCGACAGTGTCGGTGGCAGGAACCCAATCGTTCGGAGTCGAGAGACAGAACTCAAGAGGTCCCGCCGTCAAGTTGTGAATCACGAGCGGCGGGTGGAACGACAGCGTTCGGTGATACAGCCCGTCACTCGGATTCGACAGACACGCTCGCATGATGAACGGCCGAACGGGACGATCGCTGTGCAGGCGGTGGAACTTCATCGTCCGCTGAACGTCCTCCAAATCGTCCGGGTTCGTGTTCGCGGAATCTCGATCCAGCACTGGCAGACGCACGCGCTCGGACGCGTACGGCTTCGGAAGCGACTTCCCAGCCGCGTCGATAGCCTTGATCTCGGGTGGACGAGTCACGATGTGTCCCTCGCCGAGCGTCACCAAGTGCAGCGGCACCGGAATTACAGACGACGCCTTGACGACCGATCTCCAGATCGGCGTCACATCCGCTCGCGACTGCGGAGAAACGTACTGCGCTGGAGGGGGCATGAACTCCACCTCCAGATCCGACCCGGTGTTGTTCTCCAGAAGGAGCGTCGAGCGCACCACGAACACCTTCCGGCCTCGCTCCACCAAGACGTCGATCACGCATTCGCACTTGCGAAGCCGCGCGGAGAAGATGTCCGTGTCGACGTTCACCAACGCGTACATCCGCGAGTCGACTTGGTCCACTGGGATCGCGGTCTCGCTTTGCCACTTCTTCTCGTAGGTTCTCTGCTCCTCGCTGCTCTCCTCGTCCTCAAAGACGGCGACGAAGATCTGGCGGTTGTTCGACAGATACGACCTCTCCCCGTCCCTGCTCCCATGAACGTCGTAGCCACGTTCGCTGTCGATGTTAAGGTGGAGCTCATCGCTGTCTGCTTCGCCCTCGACGAACTCCATCGGCTCCTCCCCACCAGGCACAAGTGTGCTCGGTTTGCACGCCTTGCTCCAGTAGTGCAAGTTCAGCCCCGTGTTGTTGCGGATCCAGTACGTCGAGTATTCCGTCATCTCGCGCGGATCACCGCCTTCGTGCACCACCCACTCCCACGCGCGGTTTGCTGCCATCATGTTTGCGATGAACGCCTCTGTCAGGTTCAGCTGCAGCGTCTCGGACGACTGAATCTTGACTTCCACAGGCTGCAGCTGCAGCTCGTGCCCGTCGCTAATCGCAGTTTCCTCGGGGGTCGGGGTCGTGCTCGGCAGTCTGGAGACGATGAGAGCCACCTTCCACGGCTCGATCAGCGGCTCGGACGCCACCAAGCGAAGGTTGTGGTACCACGCATCCAGCGTCGTCGCCAACAAGACCTTCATCTCTGCGTCCGACTTGGCAAAGAGCGTCGCGTTCACTTGGCCGATGTTGAAGCCGATGACAGGCGATTCTTGGTCCACGATGTTGTTGATCACCTGGAACTGGATCCCGCTCATCTGAAGCGACGACTGGGTCACCGCGCGCTTGCTGGTGTATCGCCCGCCCTGTCGAGGTTCGTCCGTGAATTCCGAGTCGCCGTCGCTGCCTCCTCGTTCGGACGGGGGCTGGTAGTACGATGACTCGCCATGAGGCTCGTCTGAGAACTCCCACCCGAACTCATCCTCCATCGACTTGAGCCGCGCATTGAACGTCTCTCGGATCTTGCCCTCAGCGCTCGCCACATCTGTCAAACTGGACCCGATCTTCAGCAGCACGGGGAGGTTGCGGTACGATACCCGAGAAACAATCTTGTCCACTTCCACGGACGGTTGGTGGTGCATCCAGTCCGTCCAGTCTGCTGGTAACTGCTCCGCGACATCGCCTCCGAAGAGAGGCGCGGTATCATCACCAGTCGAAACGCTCTTGAGCGTGACAACACCGTGCAGACCTGAAGCAGCGTCGCTCGGCTCGTTCTTCGCATCTGCTCGCGAACAGTACGCCGACTTGAACCCCGCGTGAACACTGAATGGCTCGACGAGTGTCCAAGGGAAGTAGACTCCCCTTCCAGTTCTCGTCTCTGAGTCCAGACGTTCCTCGACGAGCGAGCTTATACTCAGCTCGATATCGACGATCTCTGCAGAGCTGACGAGAAAATCTTTGCGCAGAGCTCCACTCGGACACTGATCTCCGCTGGAGGTTGTCAAGTCAGCCCGAAAGCTCGCAGCAAGCTTCACTCCGGTCGCGTCCGTCTTCTTGTCCGTAGAAAGCAGCCACAACTGGAGATTGGACAGCTCAACGTGAATGTTCCACACGCCGTGCTGGACTTCGTCCTCAGCCTCCGTCGTCACCAGAGCTTCTGCATGATGCTGTGACGTGTACTGCGCCTCCAACTGATACGCCCTTCGCCGCACCGCCACAAACGTCTCGAGGCCGAAATGCTCCAGACGCAGCAGCGTGCGCGGTAGCACGTTGAGTCGCGCTGACGAGAGCAAGATCGTCGCCGCATTGTCGCTGAGCTCGAACTCTTCCCCCGATGGCGACTGGACGTCCAGCCGAATACGAAGCTGAGGCACATTTGCCTCATCATCTGCAGGCACATACAGCAGCGGCGCTCTCCCCTCCAAGCTCAACTCGAAGTTGCCCGACTGCCGGCTCGTCGAGGAAAGCGGTCGACGGGTAGTCACACCATCGTGTGCGCGCGGTGACTTTGACCCGACAATACTCTCGAAGAGATTCGTCAAGCACTCCTTCGAGACACCCACGATCAGATGAAGCAGACAGCACGTTAGTCTACATCTCGCACAAACAGACTTCAAACGCGCAGACACGGATTCGACTCGCACCTCTGGTTCCGCGATCTTGTCTCGGATCACCGCCTCGTGAAGCGACAACTCGTAGTGCGCCGATCCAGTTGAGAGGTCCAATGAGCTCGCGCTCGCCATTCCCTTGAGCCCAACCGCAACAATCTCAACCACTGTCGTTGCGCCAGGCATCTTCGGTAAACTTGACTTTCTGCTCCACGCGTCGTGGCGCTGCCTTCGCGGAGAGCCTGGTCCGTTGCCTCCCAGCACACTCGCTGCCTCTCGCGAATGGCCGTCGTCGTTCGAGTCCACCACACTCTTCAACCACAGTTCGAATAGCTGCGGGGTCTCCGAGTGCGCCTGCAACGTGATCTTGATCTCCTCGACGGAGATGCTAGCAGTCATTCCCATCTGCTTCTGCTGCTGTTGCTGCGATGCGTGCGCTGCGGTGTCTTCAGTGTTCACCTGCTCACCAATCTCCGAGTCTTCTTTCGTTACCACAGAACCGAGAAGGGACTCCTGGTCGTCTCGCTCTGTCCCCTGGCGCGTCGCCTTCACGATATCCATGATCGGCTTGACCGTTCCGTAGAACGCATCCAGCCCGAGACTCAGCGTCTTCTCGCCGATGTTGACGCACACGGGTGATATCTCAACGTCAAGCGTCACGCGAGGAGCCACAGAGCCGCCCGCAGCTTGGATGTTCTCCACTTCCACACTCGTCGGCACCTTGAGCTGGTCTGGGATCGTACAGCGCATTCTGACTCCTGTCGGCTCGAGAAGATTCACTTGTTCGTGGAGGAACTTGATCTCCATCTCGCTGATGCCAAAGTTGACCTCTTTCCAGGCACTTGGAAGGTGCTCCGAGCTCTCGCCGTTCTGAAGCACCTTGCTCACCACAGACCCAGTCACCTTACCGAAGCAGATGCACATGCCGCCTGGTCGTGCAGATTCCAGCGTCGCCGACGGGAGGACAACGCTGGCTTTGATCAGCTTCAGCTCGATGTCGAAGTCGTCGAGCAGGTTTGGACGAGAAGAAGTCTCGCATTGCTCGCCCCCGCGACCGATAGACTTCGTCGAAGTTGTGTGCGCCTTCGGCGCCGCTCGAGGAGTCTCCATCTCGCCAGCGCGCTTGATCGACGGGTCGAACGAGTCGAAAAACGGAGTCATCCTTGACTGCAGAGGGCTCGTGAAGCTTGCGTCGAGGAACGGCGAGAGTGGGCCGTGCGCAGAAGAGTTCTCGAGCAAGAAGGACTGGGAGCGAGGGTGGCGTCCGAAACCCAGGTCGTCGAACACGAACGATTGGGAGCGAGCGTGGTGCGCCGAGTGCTCCCAATGCACTCGGTGTGCTCGTACGTCGTTCCTCGACACCAGGTACACACGGAGCGGTCCGTCGAGCACGTAGCTCGTGACGCTTTCGAGGAAATCCGGTTGTACCAGCAGCTGGATGGGCTGAACCACGACGCTCACGCTTGACCTCCGCGGCACGGAAACAGGTTCGCTCCCACCGGACTCTTCGATCTTCTTCACGATCCGGCAGTCAACGCCCACGATGAACTGCGGAACGGCGCCAGTACCGTCACCTGTGCGAGCACTACCATCCAGACCGAAGATGTCAACGTACTCGCGTCGATCACCGTCGCGCTTGCTTGCGCCAGCGAACTGCGCATCGCTCTCCATCTCCGCAGATCGCTTCTTCGAACTCAGGTCGAACACCTTCACATCGCCGACTGTACCCTTCACGAGCAAGTCCCCCTCGACAGACGTGCTCACTTGAGCCTGCACTCGAAGAATCGCCACCGACACCTCGGGCTCCCCGCGATCGCAGAAACAGACCGACAGCGACTGAGTGCGCACACTCACCTTCATGACCGCGGGTTTCGGTTGCCGCAGGCTGTCGCTGTTGATGCTCGCTCTCCTCCTCGCATTCGCAGTGTCCGCTTGCTTCTCAAACAGTTTCTTTCGCGCATTCTCCAGATCTGCTTGCACCGACTCTGTCAAACTCATCGGGAGCGAATACTCTTGGGTGACAGACGGTGACAGCTCCAGCGGAGGCAGCAGCTCTTCGACGTTCATCTCTGCTTGCGCTGAAGGGTTTGGAGCCGATACCGCGTTGAGTCTCAGCTTCGAAGACGTCTCGTCGACCAACTCCAGGAGAGAACAGATGTACGACTGGTCAAAGTTGAACTGGAGACAGCCCACCCGAATGTCCATGTCTCGCTGCATCTCGTCGCCAGTGATGCTGTCGTTCACGGAGCTGAAGACAAAGTCCAGCAGGTTTTCTGGCGCCAGAGCGGGAAGTGCGCTCGCCACCTCCGCTCGCTGGAACGAGATGACCCGTTCGCGCTGTCTGCTGGGGCGGCGTCGAGGAGCTACGTTGGTCGTGAAAACCTTGTTTGGACGCCTCTGCGGCGCTCGCATCGAGAACGGAGCGGTTATCGTCGGGCACGAGAACAAGAGGAACTCGGACGACTTCCCGCTCGCATCCAAGTAGTCTTCGACCTCCAGCGACCGGAACCCGCAGTTCGCCTGCGTCGACAACGTCCGCTTCGCCAGGCGAACGCGAAACCCTTGTAGCTTCATAACGATGGTCCCGTTGTCACCGATGTCCTCTTCGAAGAAGTTGCCATCGTATCGGTACGACGCGGACGCAGGCACGCTCATCGACGACGGCTTCTTCAGCTGAACCGAGATCAACGGGAACGTGAACGTGCACACCATGAGCCTTCGATCCAGCAGCTCGGTTTGCTGGGTGGTGCTCGCCGCGTACGACCGGTTCGCTCTTCTCGACCGTTTCCTCTTCAGCGAAGGCGAGTCCTCCACCCCCAAGGCGTTCAGCACGGTTCGATTCGGTCGTACCAGCGGACTCGATCGATGCACGTCTCCTTCCGACACCCCCAACTCCGTGATCTCCGGCAGCAGCAGGCTCGAATCGACATTCCCACTCGCGATACTGAACCACGTGTCGTCGCTGCCAGTGCTCGACTCGCCGTCGGAATCCCCCGAGTCGACTTGCAGCGTCTCCGCGACCGCCGAGAACGCGTTGCTGCTGTCGTTGTCGTTCACGACTCTTCTCATCCCAGATCCGGATGCGCTGAGAAAGCTGCTCTTCCGTCGAGACTGGTAGCGCTCGTCCTGCTCGAACGGCGTCGCGTCGAGTCCTTCGAACAAGTCTGTCGTATCGAAGAACTTGCTCTCGAACAGGCTCGGCTCGAACTCATCCACCGAAGGGCTCGCGACGCTGAAGCGCTCGATCAGTCCGGACAGCTGGAAGTACTTCTCGAGTGACATCTTGAACGTCAGCGCAGGCAGATCGGCGTGGACGTAGAACCGCGTCAGCGTCGCGTCGAGCGGGAGAACCGACATCCGCACGGTGACATTGATGTTGAAGCGCTCGACCAGCTCGTACTCTTGCTCCTCGTTGAGCGTCGTCTGGGGGAGCGACGATCCTGCCGCCACGGGGTTGCTCTGCCGGTTCTTCCCGTACGGAACGAGGGAGACGTGGATGTTGGTCACTGACAGACTGAACTTGTCGTAGAACTCTTCCTTCCAGCGAATCGCCCCCTCGCCCTTCTCGGCTTCGTCGTACAGCTGCTTCACGAACGACGTGCTTGCCGACAGATTCGGCGAGCTCGAAGGATTCAACAGCGCCAGCGAAGACCCGTTGAAGCCGCTCATCGGTGCGCTGCTGCTGCTGCTGCTGGAGAGCACGTTGTCGCCGTCGAGTCGGCTCAGGCGGTCCGTGCGAAAGTTGATGTGGCCCAGATCCGCCACCAGCCGCGCACAGTCGATGTCGGAGTCGCTCTCCGGGATGATAACCACAGGTGCCTGGATCCGCAGGTCCACAGACACGGCGATCCGGTTCGCCATCGCATACTTGAGCTTCGCCTCCGTTCGCGCCTTCAGGTTCACAATGTCGTTGAACGAAGCAACTTCGAGCTCGGCCCAGAGACCGAGCACCTTCGGGGTGTTCATGAAGCTCGACAACCGACCCCAGCACGTCGCGGTCGGCGAGAACACGATCTCCAGTGGCTCCATGTGGATGTACAGTGCAGCGTCGGCGCTCGAGTTCGCCGGGTTTGTCTCGTAGCTCAGCAAGAAGACTGGACCGTTGAACGCCGCATTGTCGATCTCGCTCCCAGCTCCGCCCAGAGTACCTCCCTGCTTCCTGCTCAGCAGACGCGAGAACGCAGAGCTCTCAGAGCTCTCGTCAAAGCCTTCGATCGACTGGAGCGAGACGTCGATTTTGGTCGCGTCGTCTCGCACCACCGCAGCGAGCTGGAGGTGTGAGAACGTCCCGAGCAAGAAGTCCGTCGGGGCGTACTTGTTGCTGAAGCTCGGGTCGTCTCGCTTCAGACCCTTGTTCGCCTCCACGTCACTGGACAGCGTGAGTGAGCCCTTCCCGAGCGTCACTGTGATCCGCGTCTCCTCGCTCTGCTCCAGTTCGTCCAGGTCGTGCTCTTCAGCAACGTTCTTCTTCTTTTTCTTCTTCATCCGCTTAGATGGCTCGTACTCGAGGATCTTGAACAGCTCGCGGAGCTCAACCTCGGGAAGCACGCGCCGCGGAGCCTCGTCTGGCGACCCGTCGGACGCAGTCGTGAGCTTGGACGTCCAGCCGAACATCCACGTACCCCACGATTTGAACTTCGCCTCTGTCGGCATCGTGGACTCGGACAGCTCCGTGTCGACTGACTCGGTGTCCGAGAAGACCGCCGATGCCGGGAGCGGCACCGAGCGCGCCAGATCCGAGCTCGAGCTCTTGTGGGATGACGCAAACTCCTTCACCCGCCGATCCGCGAGGAACCGGAAGAACAGAATGTCCTCCACGGGTCGCCGGTTCTCGATCTCCTCCAGCACGGACAGCGAGCCATTCGCTCCTCCAGCCCTTGATGACCCCCTCGACGAGTGTCCGGACGAAGCGACGCTCGCTCGCTCGTCGCTGTCGGCGTCGTCGTAGCTCTCGCTCAACATACTCGCTTCATGATCCTGCCCTCCATCGTCGTCATCGTCGTCCTCCTCGCTCTCGGAATCGAGGTAGCTCCTCTCGCGACCTTCAAGCAGCAGTCGCACCTTCCTCTCCCATGCCGCAACGTATCTCCGTCGATCTTCTCGACGCTGCTTCATGTACGCCCAGGACCAGCGCTGCCGCTTCACGCGCACGTCGTGCAGGACTGCCGTGATCGCGTACTGCCACCACTCGCCAGGCTTGGCGTCAAGCACCGCGCTCCGCGGTCGCAGCCGCTTGTAGTGCTGGTACTTCGCGACGTGGTCGGGGATCTGGAAAGCCGACGCCAGGTACAGCAAGTCGCAGTACTGCGAGTCCTCCATGCGCAGCGCCACCTCCGGGATGCTCACCGCGAGGTCGAACTTGGGTCCAGTCGTGTCGAACTGGTCGCGGTTCACGACCAGCCGCGCGTGCGCATCGATCGGCCGCAGCAGGAAGTGGTGCTGCTGGTGCGACGGGTACAGCTGCGTGTGCTGGTAGTGCCGGTCGTCGAAGCGCTTGGGGATCGACCTGCTGAAGAAGCTCGAGAACTCGTCGATCGAGCACCGCTCGAAGTCCACGCGCTGGTTGCGGAGCACGTCGCAGTCCGGGTTCAGGTACACGCTCAGGTGGTTCAGCTCGACGATCTTGTAGATGCGCGGCTCGCTGCTTTTGGACGTGTCCACGTACATCGGCTGCCAGCTCGAGTTCGTCGACTACGCAGCAGTCACCACCACACAGCAGCAGCAGCAACAACAACAGGTCGGGTGCGTGGGTCACGAGGAGCGGAGCACAACAAGCCGCGGAGCCGGTCATCAAGGCGACGGCCACTCTACCTGCACGTGCACCGACTCGATCGTGAGGCCGAGCGCGAACGGATGGTCGCCCGTCGAGTGGTCTTCCAGCCGCACGTGGATGCGTCGAATGTGCAGCTGCAGGCAGGTAACATACAGAGAGAGAGAGAGAAAGGAAGCGTCACGCCACCATCCGCCCACCCACCACCGTCCTCTCGGCGCACCTCCAGGTTGTCGATGATCTTGTTGACGAGACGCGCCGCGAAGCCGCTGTCGGCGCCGCCTCCATCGGCCGCCGCCGCGTCATCCTGGCGCTTGGCCTGCGCGTAGAGGTCCTCGAGCAGCTTCTTCTTGAGCGCGTGCTCGTCGAGCTCGAGCACCGCGCGCTCGATGTCCTCCTCCGTGCGCACGAGCACATAGACGTCGTCGACCGTGACGACCACCGAGTCCGAGTGCAGGCGGTTCCACGGGATCTTGAGCTCGATCGAGCCCACGACGCCGCGCACGAGCCGCAGCGCCGGGTGCACCATTACGTCGGGCTTGAGCTCGAGCGCGTGCAGCACCACGTAGCCGGACCAGACGGCCACGTTGATCTTGTCGCTGCTGAAGCACCGCGGGTCGATGTAGCTGCCGAGCGCGCTCGTGAGCAGCCCCGTCACCAGCGTCTCGAACATGGTGGCGACGGGAGCCGAGGGCCGGGGAGCTCCTGCGTGCGCTTCCTGGTCTTCCTGAGCTTTTGGGCCAACAACATGACTTTACATCCTGAACGCACTTTAGTGAAGTGATGCAGTACGCTTCGAGAATCAGAGGTTGTAATTCGTTGTCCACTAAGTACTAGTACTTACTTGCGCTTGAACGACGACGAGCTGTCCGGCGGGATCGATTCGACAAAGGAGAGTTCGCAGCGCAAGTGGTCGGAGGCGGTCGTGCTGGACCAGACTGGAACGACCGGGATGATCGAGTCGGCAGACTTCGGGTCGAGCCGAAACTACA
>JAASGM010001013.1:0-10462 GCA_023334215.1 Globisporangium cystogenes | reverse complement strand
CGTGGACGGAGTTGTCGATGTCGGAGGCGACGGAGTGGGCGGCACCGTCTCATTCTCGCCCTTCTGTGGCGGCGGCGTCGAAGGCGACACGTAACCAGGAGGGGCTGGAGTTGACGGACACGGGGTTGGAGTCGACGTGGACGGAGTTGTCGGAGTCGGAGTCGACGTGGACGGAGTTGTCGATGTCGGAGTCGGCGTGGACGGAGTTGTCGATGTCGGAGGCGACGGAGTGGGCGGCACCGTCTCATTCTCGCCCTTCTGTGGCGGCGGCGTCGAAGGCGACACGTAACCAGGAGGGGCTGGAGTTGACGGACTCGGTGTCGGATGCGGCTTGGGGCAGCCTGGGCACGGAGTCGGATCCAACTTAGCGCATCCTGGGCACGGAGTCGGATTTGGCGTCGTTGGTGTGGGCACTGGTGGCACCGGATCGCTCTCACCCTTTTGCACCGGAGCTGGGGTCGTGGCTGGCTTGTCGGTGGATTTCGCACAGCCTGGGCATGGCTTCGGCGCGGGCGGAGGCACTTCACCGATCTCGAGCTTGGGCGTCGTCGGAGACGGAGTGACGGGGGTGTCGCTCTGCACACCGCACCTGTCCGGAGTCGGGCACGCGTTGTTCGGGACGCACTTGACCTGGCTGCTCGCCCCGTTCGAGGTGCACGTGGATCCGAAGTCGAGTCCGTCCTGCGGATCCGGGCAGTTGCCGGTCGGGGCAGTGGTGGAGCAGATCACGCCGCGCGCACAGTAGCTGCGGCCCTGGATGCTCACGATGCTCCAGCCGTCGGTGTTGCACTTGTCGAGCGTCGGCAGCGAAGGGTCCCGCGGGCACGAGGAGCTCGCGTCGACACAGTGCTGGGTCGTCAGGAGCGCCAGCGCGAGCACCGTGGGGAAGAAGAGAGTCTTGACCATGGCGTGCAGCGGGTAGAGACCACCTACGGTGGTAGCCAGCAGCAACAGCAGCAGCAATCGACCGCCGCGGGAGCGAGCAGACGCCGACGAAGCTGACGAGCTGGTGGAAGTCGCTTGACCGGGGTCAGGCGAAATGGAGAGTGAGAGAGCGGTCGATCGGCGAGTTGGAGTTCGGTTCAAGGACGCAGGTAGGAGTTGAAGTAGTTCAACCTGTGTTCAGTAGGAACGCTGGTAGGAACTACCTAGAACTACTCCTACAGATTTAGGGAAGAAACTGTCATGCAGACCAGCCTTGACAGGGCTTTGCATTCTTTAAGCAAGTCTTTTGACAGGGGCAGTCATTTCTATGAAATTCCGAGCCAAGCGCTATTGACAGGGGTTTGCATACTGAAGGCAAGTTGTTTGACAGGCTGCCTGTCCTCTCTCAGAGAGCGACAGGGAGGTTTGCTTCGACTTGAAACAAATTAGGCAAGTAGTTGCAGATTGCCTACATGATCCTGCCTAATTTGCCTAATGAGACAGCATCTCATTGACCGTTATGGGACGGTGCCATGGGACCGTGCTTGATGTTCTAGAAACCATAAATTGATCGCATACAAAAATCAAGTGGGAAATCCGTACACAATAAACAACAAGCAGGGCACTATTGCAATTTACGCATCCTAGTTGGCTATTCTACGACATGTTCAAATCGCTGGGAACCAACAACTCGTATTTTTTCGCCGACTTGCGTTGTGCACTGTTGCCGCTGCAACTCCTCCTTTCCTCCTTAGTCGAAACCTGGTTCACTCACTCACCCGAGCTTAGCTCCTGGAGAGCCAGAAGGCCATCACGCCTTCGCGTCCGCGTGCCGGTGGTTGGTCCAGAGACAGTTGAAGTCGTCGCGGTGCCACAGGAAGCGCAGGCGGGGGAAGGAGGAGGACGAGTCCGCTGCCTGCTGCAGCGCGTCGCATCGAACTCGCTCCGGGAGCCACAGCGACTCGAGCATCGGGAGCCGACCGGCGAGGTCCGCGACGCTCTCGACTGGAGTCGACGCGACGTTGAGCGACACCAGCTGCGTGAGACTGCCGAGAGCCGAGACGTCCGGAACCTTCGTGCCCTGGAGCGAGACGCGCTTCAGCGCGCGGAGACTCGCGAGCGGCGACGCGTCCCGGAAGTCCACTCGTCCTTCCAGGTTGAGCGCCTCGAGGTTCGTGAGCGCCGCCAAGAAGGAGAAGTTCTGCAAGCACTGGAACTTGCGCGCGAGCTGGCGCTTGGCGCGGTTCTTGAGCGATAGGTCGAGCTTGCAAAGCCGCGCGAGCGAGCCAATCGGTGCGAGGTCCTCGAAGAGCACATCGACGAGCTCCAGCCTCTCGAGTCCCTCGAAGGTTTCTAGCGGAGTCAAGTCCACGGGCTCCGGTGACGCGGGCAGCGTCAGCTTGAGCGCCTCGAGCTTCGCGGCTCGAGGATCGAGCGCGAGCTGCTGCAAGTCTTTGGAACTCCAGTTGTGTAACTCCAACTCGCGGAGCGTAGAAAAGACTTCGTACATCGGTCGGACGTCAACGAGCGCCGGCAGCTCGAGCGTCTCGAGGCTTGTAAAGTGCGCTAGGATGGAGCCGTCGATCGGGTAAGCGTACGCGTAGTGCCCGTCGTCGTCGATCTCAGCGCTTATTTGGTCGATCTGGAGGTGCTTGAGCGTGTGCAGCCTACTTGCCCAGTGCGCATGTGCCTGAGAACCGCCGACATCGTCGACAACGAGGTGCGAGTCGTCGATCAGCAGTGTCTCGAGCTCCGGTACAGCCGCCAGCGGTCCGAGATCCAGAACAGTGTGAGTGCGGCGGATGTCGAGATAGCGCAGTTTGGAGGTCGAGACGAGGAAGTGGAGATCGCTGAGCATCGTGTCGTGGAGGTGGCAGGCAAGGAGGTTCGGCGCGCGCAGCACGAGCTCCAGCGGGCCGAGGGAGCCGGTGTCGCACAGCTTGAGGGTTGTGAGCGCCGTGAGGAAGCGCAGCGCCGTGACGTCGCCCAGCCAGTTGCGGTTCACGTTCAGGTACTCGAGGTTGCGCAAGTGCTTGATCGGCGAGATGTCCCCCACGCGCGTGTCCGAGACGTCAAGCCAGCGCAGACTCGCTTGCAGCGACTTGACGAACGACAAGTCGCCGACGCGCGTGCGCCGCAAGTTGAGCACCTCGAGGTTCTGCAGCTCTCCGAGAACGTCCGTGTCCGCGTCGTCGATGTTCGTCTGGGACAAGTCGAGGGAGCGGAGGTTCGTCAAGGCCGCGACGGCGTCGAGGCAGTTCACGTGCCTAACGGTCGAGAGGTCGAGCGAGCGTAAACCAGTGAGGCTGCTCATGTAGCCGACGTCCATGACCGTGATCTGCTTGACGGCGCCCTTGGAGGTTGCGGGCACTGCGTCGTTGTAGAAGCGCACGGTCTCGAGATGCGGTGCGAACTGCAGCAGTGCTAGCACCCGCTGGGCCACCGAGAGCGGCACGAGCACGCGGCGCACATAATCCACGAGCTCGGGTGCGCGCTGCAGCTGCTGCAGGAACGTGTGGCCGCAGTAGGCGCGCCAGGCGGCGTCCGTGCCGCATGGCGTTCCTCCTCCTGTCGCGAAGACGACCGACTGCAGCGGCGGCAGTCGCAGCACGCTTTGCGCGACCACGAGGCGGCGCAGCTGCGAGCGCGACATGAAGCGGCTCGTGGACGAGAGCGCCTGGTGGTCCCGGAACGCGAGCCATGCGAGCACGAGGCGCAGCACGTCGTCGTCCAGCAGCAGCTCGAGTGCCATGCTTGTTAAATGACCGAATGGTCAAGAATTGCGCCATCACGACCTCAGCAGTCGCGCCGTCATTTTATCCGCTCGATGGTTTGTAAAAATCTTGTATTTACTTGCATGTTTATTGGCTAAATAAGCCATACAAAATTTGTCTTATGAAAGTGTGATTGCGTCATCAAGGTTTCGACAGCTACGTGATCATGATCATCAGAGCTGCTCCTGGTCTAAGTAAGTTCTGTTCTGAGCTCTGAAAATCAACTGCGCTGTGATTGGCTGAAACGAAGTCTACAGCAGCAACTTTTATGTCCATTCTCGTTCCGAAATCGCTGTTTTCAGAACACCTCGACGAGGTGTTCTGAGTAAGAACAAAAGTTCTCAAACGGGTGGAGCAGCGAGTGAGCAGCAGCACCAAGACCAGCGAGCACCAAGGGCAGCGAGTGAGCATCAGCGAGCCAGCAGGAGCACCAAGGGCAGCGAGTGAGTAGCAGCACCAAGAGCAGCGGGCGTGCAGTAGCACCAAGAGCACCAAGAGGTTGCAACAACTAAGGCATCAAGACAACCACTGCTCTCAACCTAAAGCACTGTTGTTAGCATCCAATAGCACGCACATATACTGCATCTTTGGCGGACAAGAGAGAACAAAAGCGCGCCATCATCTGCTCTCTCGTGAGAACTTTGCCGAGAGTGGATGCGAGAACGTTGGTAAGGCACAGCCACGAGGACACTCGCTGATACTTTGCTTGTGCTCCGTCAATCCGCGACCAAGCCGCCTGGTTGTCGAAACGGAGGTGCAGCAGGGCCTTAACGTCATCGTTTGTCTACATGAGGCGCGGCGTGACGCCGACGTCGCTGCTCCTCCTGCGCTTCGCTGGAGGCGGTGCGACTCCGCCGCTCTCGCTGCCCTCTTCGTGCAGCGCGTTCAGAGCAACGTCTATGTCGACGTTGCTCTGAGCGTCATCCAGGAACGCGAGCGACGCTCCGCTGTTGCCGACCTCCTCCATCGTGAGCTTGAGCCCTCACCTCCTTTTCCTTCTCTGGCTCTTTCAGAACAAATTCATTTTCAGAACTACCTTCCCCTAATCGCTGAAAACAGTGTTTCAGAACAGAACTTACTTAGACCAGACTCTCAGTGCAAGTGTGGCGACCAGAGTACAGCGTCGACCGTATAACCATTGTCGATATCGACCAAGTCGACGGAATTGATCAACCGGGGAACGTCAAACACTTGACTGTGAGCAGGGTGCCTACAATCGACTGCTTTAGACCGTGGTGGGACGAGCGCCTCATACTTCGATCACAGTTCCTTTCCTTCCGACCTCATTTCACATCTTCAAGAGCGTTGCAACTCGTGGTTCAGCCTCCGAGTGACGAGCAACACGGATCCCCCAAGAAAATCTGTCTCCACGCCGACCAAGTCGAAATAGTACGAGCGAGGTCAACCTGCACCCCACTTACGACAAACGAGCCAGGCATCAAGCTGCTTTTCAAGATCTACCAACTCGTTTTTAGAAGGTGTTATCGCTGTACAACACATGCTATGCTTTAAAGAATCCGCTCGAACGGCCGCGGGTTGGCATCGTATTCAAGAACACTTGACGCTACACAACCTTCACTTCCAGATGATGCCGTCCCTCCCCAGCCGAATTTCCCTGCGGTGGTGTTAGATGTCACCTACCAAGAGCTCGAACGTAATTGATCTTCCTCGCGGGCTAGATACCGAGAGGCTTTTCTCCGGGGAGAACGACTAGCCCGACCAGCTCTGCATATGAAGTCAGGACAGCACTCATAGTGTTCGATTTCAATCAAGATGGCAAACGCGTCTAGATACGCTGGAATCCGTATTATTCCATCGTACAGGGGTATCGACATCGGCGTCGGTGATGCTCTTCGAATTGTGCGACCTGACAAGATCGAACATGCGTGTTGCCTGCAGCGATTACGATCACAAGACTTCTAAGTCCACACACCTAGATCATGTGATTTGTTCGCGCAGGGGGTGTATAGGGGTCCTGCGCGATCAACCGTGTCAACGATTCTGAAGAACAATTTTTCGACGGTGGCTTGCAATCGATAGAATCATCTCCTACCGTTCTTAGTGCCGGTTCAAGCTTCAGCGCTATCAGCTGGGATAGCGCCTGCATTGAATGCGGCTGCAAGTGCGCCGACTGGGAGAGGACCCCACCAAAAGCTAGCGGCAGTAATTGCGACGCGATACGATCAAGTCCTCTTACCTGCCTTCAAGACGCACGAAATGACGAAGAAGCGTCGCGAATTAAGTCACCGAATATTGACTGACTCGAGCACACAGCTGACTCCGGTGATCTCACCAACAAGATGACGCCGCAGTGGCAAAGTGGTTCTTTGTTCAGAGGAGTTCACAACCAAGACTTGCTAAAGCTGCGGGAACCTGCATCCCGCTCTCAGGGACGAGAAGATTTACAGGTGTTTGATCTCCGGCTTGGTTCGATCGAGACATCAATTCGGCTCGCAACATTGCCCTCAAGAACGAGTACCTGCTCGTTTACGCCGGGACAATTCGTACAACGTAACGTTCTTCGCCACGGCCAACGCGAGCCCGAGATCAGCAGACCGCTGATCGTCTTGTCGACGCTGAACGGCTTGCCGAACACACCCGGGTCCGCTGCGTCGTCGCGATGAAGACGCACGGCCGATGCGTTCGAAGCGCAGCTCCGGTTCGAGCGCACTCGGCCGTGTGTCAAATAGGAAGCGCTTGACTTAATTCTGGACACACTGCGTGATCGAATTATTCATGTTCAAGTTTCTGATACCCCTTCTGATAAATCGTTGTAACTGCCGAGGACTTGCATGTTGATTGGCTAAAAAAAACTCATTCAAAATTCGTGTAGGAAAGTGTGATCGCGTCATCATCACTGTTTGGAGTTGCGTGATCATGTTTCTGATTCCTGCTCTGATAAATCGGATTCCCGTTCTGGTAAATCAGATGAAGTATCTCATTTATCAGAACGGGAAGGACTGCAAAGTCCTCCTTCGACGGTTCGCCCTTCACGCATTTGAGTCCTCCTCCTTCGTGGCTTCGCCCTTCACGTCTTCACGCAAAGTTGAGCACCCGATCCGGAGGTTACTCCACCGCCGTGAGGACCTCCTTTTCAGCCTTCATGGCGTGCGTCTTCGTCGCCGTGACACTTGCTGGTTGCTGCGACGACTGCTCCTCCGTGACCTTCGAGAAACACACGCGGAAGCTGCGCACTTCCATCGCTTGGAGCTCCACCTCCGTGCCGACCAGCGGTGTCGACGGCTCGCTCTCGTCCGCTTCAGCTCCAGCTGGCTCGTCCGTCCTCCACTGTGCCGAGTACGTCTCTCGCGCTCGACCCTCCAGTGGCGCGACGCCAGTCAGGAGCAGCTCCGTCACCTCGCTGATCGCAGAACCCTTCGCTACCAACAGCTTCGCAAAGTCCACCTCCGCAGGCTTCGAGAGGCGCGCGTGCTCCCCCACCGCGTACAAGTGTGTCAGGCGAACCATGACGCAGCTCGTGCTGAGCAACTGGAGCGTCGTCAGACCGACGTTCTCGGGGAACTCGCTGCTCGTCAGCCACGGCACCTTCTCCTCGCTTGTCGTTGCGACTGGCTTGCGGAAAGCGACTAGCGGCGTGAAGAACTGCTCTTCCATCTTGGATCGGATGCTGCGCATGCCTTCGTCGGCGCTGTCGACGCCGAGGAAGAAGCTGCCACGAACGATCAGTCCCCGCGTCGACTGGTTCTTAGTCTCGACGTTGAAGAACGACTCGGTCTCGTTCAGGAACTCGCCGACTCCCTTGCCGTCATCGCTCAAAAGTCGGCGGTGAACCATCACTTCGAGCTGCCCGTCTTCGAGGCTCGCAGCACCCTGCGCGCGATCTGTGACGACATTCAGCTGACGTTTGTCGTCCTTGATGAACGCGCCGGTGGTGATCGGGAAGTAGTTCGCGGCCACGAACTCCTGGTCGTCGTGGAGCACCAAGTTCCACGTGTCTCGGTGGCTACGCACTCGCGAGACGAACTCCATCCCGTTCGCGTCCGTGTACAGCGTTTTTGCAGACTGGACGCCCCCGTGCGTGTCGAAGCGAAGAACCACTTCTTTGCCAACGTTGTCGGCGATCGGAACCGAACCGACAGTCCACTCGACCTCGACGAACTCGTCACCGTCATTCAGTCGGTACTCGAGTGTGACCCAGTCGCCGATACGGAAGGCGACGCGGGACGCACTGCCCGACTGCGAGTTCGCGTGCAGTTCCAACACGGCGACATCGCCAGCCTCCCCGACTGGATGCACGATCTTCGAGTCCGGTCGAAAGACGTACGCTCCCGAGCACTGCTCGTTGCTCTTCTGGTACGCTTGGTAGTACCCGACGGCCGATCGGACTGGAAGTTCGATGTTCCTCGCCTTGTTCGTGATCGAGACGAGCGACCCCGTGTCCTTGTCCAGCTTCACGCGCACGAGCTCGTTCTCGAGTGTGATCTCATTTGCCGTGGAGTCGTGCTGCGATGCAACTTCCAGACTCCGACTCGACGCAGCCTTTGAAGTGACTAGGAAGCGAGCGCCCGCCAGCGGCTCCAGCTTTGTGCTGAAGACGAGCGAGAATGGCGCCGCGTCCTGCTTCGCGTGCACAGGGAGTGCGTGGAACACATCCTGCCGGCGCACCTTGGCGTTGCTCGACAGCGCTTGGATCTGCATGTCTTCGTGCGGGATCGGGATCGAGATGGTCAGGACGCTCTTGCGCGGGAGAGTGTTGTGCACCAGCACCTCGAACTGCTGCAAACCGCAACAACATTCACCCGGGATGCCGCGTCAGCGTTATCAACAGCCCGACCGACACGATGGACACCGCTGACGCACCTTGTTCGACGTCGACACATCGCACACGCTGACGTTCGACTGGAGGCAGAGCGCGTACTTCTCCTTCTCCCCGACCACGAACAGCACCTCGTTCACCTCTCCTTGCGCATCGATCACGCCGTCGTTCAGGCGGAGCGCGTAGTCGTCCGCGACGCTCTGCCTCTCCGTTCCCGAGAGTCCGTCGTGGTGCTGGACCAAGCCGACCGCGCGCTGGAGCTTGTCGAGGCGCGTCAAGAAGTGGCTCTTGTAGATCGCCTCGAGCTGACGCGTCTGCTGTAGCACCACGTTCGCGACGCGCGCGAACCGCTTGAGCGCAGGGCGGCTCGTGAAGTATCCCGACCAGTACGCGTGCTCCTCGGAAGCGTACGGGAAGAAGTCGTCCGTCTTGACGCTCCACGTGAGGTTCTCCGCCAGCTTTAGATCCGTGTAGTACGACAGGTTCGAGTACATCACCGAGATGCGCGCGTCCTGGTTCACATAGTGCTGCAGTGGAACACGCACACGACACACGGCAGCTCAGACCCCACCGAACCCCACGCCGGACGCATTTCGCCTTACGACGACGGCTCGCGTACCACCAGCTTGTCCATGTTCTTGAACCACACGCGCGCGTCGTCGTACTGGAAGTCGCCGCCCATCGGGATGAAGATGTGGTTCCCTTTCGTGCTCGCCCCTCGCGCGAGCGCCATCGTGACGAAGTCGTCGACCACGGAGCAGACGTTGAAGTCGTGGAGCTCCGGGTCGTCCTGGACGTGGTTCTCGCGAAAGTAGTAGTCGAACTCGTGCGGAGGACCGTAGTGGTCGATGATCTCGCCCGTGAACACCTGCGAGTTCGCCCCGCGCGACTTGCTCGGGCGCCAGACGAACTCGAGGTCCTTGCTCGCCTTGCGGGCGGCGTAGTCCTGGTAGTCGATGCGCGCGAAGTAGAGCGCGTCGAAGCCCACGCCGGCCGACAGCAGCGAGCCTTGCGTCGCCGAGTGGCCGAACGGGTCGATCTGCCAGCCGATGCGGGGCGTGACGTTGAACTCGTCCCGGAGAAGCTGGTGGCCGTAGGCGGTCTGGTCCACCATTGCCGAGTAGTGCGGCGTCGCCTCGTCGTGCATGCACCAGCCGCCGTTCACGCTCAGGTCCAATCGCCCCTGGCTCACGAGCTCCTTCACGCGCGCTTTGGTCTTGGAGCCCTGCTCGCGCCACCAGCGCTGGAAGAACGACTGGTTCGTGCACCGCGTCGCGACGTCAGCGCGTCCGCCCAGCGTCGTCGCACCCTCTGCAGCTCCGAGAAGGCGAGCGAACGCACCTGCTCGACGAACATGAACTGCCGGTCGGGGTTCTCCGCGAGCTCTTCCATCGTCGTGTCGAGGACGTACTGCACGTTCTGCATGTAGTACGCGTCCACGCTGACCAACCAGCCGGGGTCGTCGTGCGAATGCGCGACGAGGTGCACGTTGAGCTTGAGCGGATCCACCGCCCCTTTCGTGCGGTACGCGCCGTCCACCGGCAGCCGCCACTTGCTCGGGTCGCAGTCTCTGAGCCCTTGCGAGAAGCCACCGCCGGCCGACGCCAGCGCCACCGCCGCAGCAGCAGCTGCGACTCCCACTGTCGCCCTCATGCGAATCAACTCTTCCGATGACAAATGAGATCCCAGGTTTATTGCTTCGGTACCTCATTATGTGAAAAACTCGAAACTTGACATTCGGACTTCGTTCTGTACCCAAGAACTGAGGGCACACACAGGATCGCCGGCGACGGCGGGTGTCGCTGTGTGATGTGATCAGTAGAGGATGAATTCGACTGTGGATGGTCGACCGAATCGAGCTGAGAACCAGTGAACCGAGTGCTTTTCCCTAACAGATGATTATTCCCGTGCGTACGCTTAGCGGGTCAAACAGAACGCTTACGGAGAATAGCCAGCCCGCGCCTCCAAAGCAGCTCGGTCATGCTTT
>JAASGM010001012.1:0-10468 GCA_023334215.1 Globisporangium cystogenes | reverse complement strand
TCGCGCAATGTGGCTCAGTGTGGCGCAATGTGGCGCAAAGTGGCGTGCGCTCGGTCCGGGGAGCGGAAGCTGCCGCGGGGCGAGCTGAGAACCGAAGGACAGTAAACAGTGCGAGTGATACAGCAAGCAGCAGTGCAGCAGTGCAGCAGTGCAGCAGGGAGCAGCTGCCGACGAGAAACGGAGCAAGTGAGTGAGTCGTGTGCGTGTGTGAAGCCGTCGGAATCATGTCAGAGCTTGTCAAGTTGTGCGCTTTACTTCCTTGTCTCTCTCTGTCTTTGAACTGCGACCCGATGGACCGTCCTTAGAAGCTCACGGATACGTAAGTCGGGATCTTGGAACGGATGATCGCCAGAGCTTCCTTCCCTCCGTTTCGCTCCAGCGTGGCCAGCGTGTCCTCGACTTCGGCTCGCAGTTGCTTGGTCAGCAGCTTGCGGTGGATCTGCTGCGTCAGCTTGGGGAGGTACACGTTCATCTCGCCCTCGACTGCGTCCGAGAGGATTCGGGTCGCCTCGAGCGCCGTGAGGAAGATGTCGTCGTCTTTATGCATGAGCGCCGCGCGCAGTGGCTGAATGACTTGCGGGAGCACGGTGATGGCTTTCTCGCCAGCGTCCTCGCTCTTCATCAGGTCTTTGAACGCCGTGCGCGCGAGGAACACGAACGGGTGCTCCACCTCCTGGAATCCCTCGACACACGTGATGAGCAGCGGGTTGAAGTCGAGCGCTGCAGTCGCACAACCACAAGATCGTTAGATCACAGCGACGCGTGTTCCGCTGTGTCGCTCAGCCAACTCACTTGCAGGGTCCTTCGTCCACTGTAGCGCGTTCTTGATGCTGCCGTGGTTGATGCGGCACGGGATGGAGCCCGAGTCGTACGTGCTCCCAAAGTTGCTGTGACACGAAGCGATCGTCAGCCACAGCTCACGATACCCGCGGGAGGAAAGCCCCACACTCACGTCTTGTGCTTCTTCTTGCCGGAGGTGAACACCGACGCCTGCTTGTGCTTGTGGAGAGCAGCAGACGGCAGCGGGTGCGTCTTGACTGGCTTGGTCGAGTGCGTGTTCGTCTCCGGGCTCTCGGGCTTGGCACTCGGCGGCGTCTTCGCTCTCTCCTTCCGATCATGGAGACTCGGCGCCGCCTCCGGTTTGGGCTTCTTGGAGGCAGTTGACGACGTAGAAGACGCCGCGGACGACGCACGTGACGACGAGCCGGCCGAGGCGCTTGAGCGCGAGGACGAAGAGGAGGAGGAGGACGGCGCTTTCTTCGCAGCAGGCTCACCAGCTTTCTTTGTTGCGGCCGACGCTCCTGCAAGCGGCGGCGTCTTCTCCCTCGACGCACTCGCGCGCGCGCGGCCAGCAGCAGCGTTGTTCCCGGTCTTCTCCTGGTGCTCGCTGTTGTTGTCGCTCGAGCTCTTGGCTCTTGCGCTCACGATTGGCGCCATCGTCGTCGTGCGGAGGGAGCTGAGCTGAGAGGCGCGGAGCTGCGGGGGCTGAAGCGAGAAACGAGAAGTGAACAAGCGAACAACCGCGGTCGTCTATTTCCTGTGTGATGCGCGTCTCGAGATGCGATGCGACAGCGGAAGGCGATCAGACCAGCGCTGCCCACCTTGTCCGGTGTCGTCGACTCCGTCGAGAGCTCGACGCCCATAGCCGAACGAGTATCCGCGCCTCCTCAGAGGTTCCAGGAGCGGTAGTACTGGAACTCCTCCTCGTTCGTGTGGTAGTAGTCGACCCAGCCGGAGCGGTCCGGCTCAGAGAACGAGTAGTGCTCGTCCAGCACGAGCTTGGTGTTGTTCGCACGCGTGTGCTTGCTGATCGTGAGCCGGAACTCGACGACGTTGTGGCGCGTCGGCACGCTCACGAAGACCTCGTCGCGCTCGACGTGGTACCGGCCGACGAACACGTCCTTGCGCCGCTCGCGGAGCTCGAGCGACGCCTCGTGCGGCGGCTTGAAGAGCATGCCGTAGAGCACCGAGCCGTCGCGCTGGAAGGAGAAGTACCGGTAGTACACGACCTGGAGGATCGTGCCGGGCGTCACCTCGCTCCACATGTTGAGCTCGGGCTTCTTGAAGTACGAGATGCGGAGCCAGTAGAAGCCGTTGTGGCGCACGCGCGGGCGGTCGCGCAGCATGTCGAACCACGTGCGGAAGCGCCGCAGCGCGAAGCGGTTGGCGGCCGCCGCGACCGCCACGCGCGGGTTCTGCGCCGGGAAGATGCGGCGGCAGAGCGTCTCGAAGAGCTCGTCCGCGCGCGCCACGTGCTGCAGCCGCCGGCACGTGCAGAGGCAGCTGCCGACGCTGTCCTCGTCCAGGTACCGCAGGACGTCCAGGAGCAGGTACTCGGCGAAGCTCAGGAACTTGTGCGCGCTGTTCGCTGGGCAGAGCGTGCGGTCCGAGTCAGAGGCGCGGCCGACCAACCAGCCACACAGAAGCAGAAGCAGAAGCAGAAGTAGAAGCAGAAGCGGAGCGCTACCGTCGCTCTCGTCGCTCTCGTCGTCCGTGGCGAGCGACCGCCGCAGCTGCTGCGTCGTCGTCGCCAGCGCGTCGTCGTCGTCGTCCTCCGCGTTGTCCGCTGCGTCGCGTTCTGCGGCGTCTGCCACGTCGCGTTCTGCGTGCGCTGCGGGTTCCAACGACGCCGATGACGGTGACGACGCGCTCTGCTGCTCCTCCGCGTGCAGAATCTCGGCCAGGAAGTCGCGTCTGCAAACGTCGAGCGGCTCAGCGCTGGAGGAGGAGGCGAACGAGCGGCGGTGGAGTGCGGACATAAAACGTACTGGACGGACGCCAGCAGCGCCGCCTGCAGCGCTTCCTCGTCGGCGTCGCGATGCGCGCGCGCAGCAGCAGCAGGTGGTAAGGACGCCATGTTAGAAGCTCAGCGACGCTCAGGCTGACAAATGTACCGCGATTTTCGTGTAAATGATCCGAACCAGAGAGAATTCGGACGAAGAATGGTGACTTCCAAGCTCCGTTGACTGTAGAGACCTGGAGCAAGTTCATGGACCTCACTAACGACGAGGTACGGGACTCGCAGCTCAGAGCGTTGGGTGCGGGGGGGAGCGAGTCGCCTTTAAGCGTCGAGTTCTTGCAGCTGACGCCATTTGATTCGGAAGTTGGGTTGTCGTCTTCGTCTGCTCACTTGTTCGTGACGTGCGACGGCGCGACGAGGAAGATGTAGACGTTCTCCGCCGACGTCGTCTGCAAGAGTCCGGGCCGAGCGCGAGCGCGCTTCTTGCCGACGATCAGGTGCCGAAGGTCGTCCACCTAAGACAACCAACCACGAACAAGCAGCAGACATCGTAAGGTCCCGGGTCTCGTTGCCGCCGACATCGTCAATACATCGCCACGTACGATCGTCGGGTTGATGTTGAAGTAGTTGTGGCGGATCGCGTGGACATTGTTGTCCATCCACGTCGTGTCGATCACGTCCATGTCGAGGTACTGCAGCTCCGCCGCGCCTTCGATCTCGCTCTTCAGGCGGTCGCGCGCGCTGTTCGCCTGGTCGCAGGCGCTTCGGCCCACCGGCGTGCGGTTGTACGCGAACGTCGTCACGCCAGAGAACTTTGCCTTCTGGTTGATCGACGCGATCGCGACGTCCAAGTCCATCGCTGGCCGGAGGTTCGACTCGGTCCAGTGCAGGAACTCGGTCCCCGCGTGCTCGCGCGACTCGCTCTCGGTCGCGTCGCGGTGCACCATCGTTCCGCGCCGTCCGAGCGAGTAGTTGAGCGAGCCGCACACCGACTTCTTCGACAGGAACTCGAGGTAGAACAGCGCGCCGTCCATGCTGTCCGCGTACAGCGTGACGTGGTCGCAGTAGCGCCGTGCGGTGTCGTAGCCTCCCCCGTACTTGACAAAGTCGTCGCGCGAGTAGTCCGGGTTGCAGAACGTGAGCGTCGAGAGCTGGAGCCGAGGCTGGCCGACATGGAGCGAGCTGTTCACTGGCTAAAGCGAGCATGCACAGCAGCCCGAGTACCAGTGAACCGTGAGTCCGTGTCCAATCCTTCGACAGCGCCGCCACTCGTGCGTCGCATCGCACGCACCATCAAGATGTCGTCCAGGTGCCCGGCGTTCAGACACCTGAAGAACACGCGCGCTCCCATCGAGTGCGCGATGATGTTGAGCGTCGAGTATCCAGCGTCGAGCAGACTCTGGAGGAAGTGGCGAAAGTCACTCGCGGTCCGATCGCTTTCGCTCCCGACTTTCTTCGCTGGTAGGTGTCAAGAAGGAGACGCGTGAGCCACACCACCACCACCACCACCCGAGCAACCACAGAGCAGCAGCTTCGCAGCCACAGTGGAGAACGCCGAACCTTGGAAGTACGCGAGCGCACCGCCACTCGGCCAGCTGAACACGAACGGATGGATGAACGACGGGAAGTCGCCGAGCGCGAGAAGCTGTGCCAGTCGGTTCATGCCGTAGTCGAGCGAGCAGTTGTACCCGTGCAGGAGCACGAGCGCTTCCTTGCGCACGTGCGAGAGCTGGCTCTCGAGGATCGGCGTCGAGTTCTCTCGGAAGATCTTCCGCTTCGACGACTTGGCCTTCGCGAGCAGCCTCGCTGTCGGCGGCTTCTGCTTCGCCGCCTTGCTGCTGAACACGACATCGTCGGCCGGCGTCCGCAGGATCGGCAGACAGTCCGACGCGCTCTGAGGTGCGTCGGAAGTGTCCGACGGCGTCAGGTGGCTGACAGACGGCAGGAACGTGAAGAAGCCGCCCGAGACGGAGCACTCGACGCTCGCGACGCCCCAGTGCAGCCCGTCGTTCGAGTGTTTCGGCCAGAACGAGATCCCGTCCGATCGCGTCTCGCTCCGGTTGTGGCAGAACCCGATGCGGATGTTCACGAACGAGTACCCGCTACCGTGCTCGAAGCTGCGGAACGGGCCGACCGGGAGCCCGTTCTCCCACTGACCCGTGAGCCGCTCGCCGTGGTACGACGTGTCGGTCCACATCCCGTAGCCGTGCGGCTGTCCGTCCGCGTTCAGCCCGCCGCAGTACCGGATGAGGTTGCGCTTGGACGTGTAGATCCGCGCGATCGAGCGGTACGAGATCGTGTTGGTCTGCGGCCCCGGACGCGCGCGCCACCAGCTGATGCTGTTGAACTTGTTCGTGCGCACGCACCACGGGTACATAAAGTGCGTGAAGACGTACACGGCGACCGTGAGCACCTCGAAGCCGATGAGGACCATCATGACGACGTAGCGCGTGTGCGCGTCCGAGTCCGAGATGGTGTCGTCGAGCCGGAAGAGCACGTGCACGTTGCCCGTGAGCATGTACGTGGTCATCTCGGCGACCACGACCCAGTAGATGAGCCACCGGATGATGAGCGCCACGCGCACGATGAGGTAGATCACGAAGATGAGGATCACGGTGTTGAAGAGGTCGGCCGACGTCGTCGCCCCGGGCGTGTTGCTCTCGAGCAGACTCGCCCGCGACTCTGGAGGGACACACGCACAGCAGCAGTGAGCGACGCGAGCCTCGAGCACCTCGCAGCGCAGCCTTCGTCCGCACCGCCAGGCTGCAGAAACAGCGTCGCCAGCACCAGCAGCACGTAGATCACCATGATCCACGTGAGCAGCTGCGCCATGAACGAGTACTGGGAGAGCGCCACACAAGCGCTCGCCGCGTTAGTCGCTGCCCGTTGCGCCGCACGACCACCAGCAGCTCCCGAGCACCTTCTTGTACACGCCGCGATACCGGCGCTGCAGGCGGCGGCCGGTCATGAACGCGAACGCGCTGGTCGCACACACACACGCACATGCGAGTGATGGTCAGTTGCTGGCGGCCACGCACGCGCCATCTGGCGTGACTGTACACACCGCTCGTAGGCGAACTCGGACTCTGCGGGTGGGGCTCCACCATCGTGTTGGCTGCTGCTGCTACTGCGGCTGCTACTGCGGCTGCTGCTGCGCTGCTGCTGGCGCTCGGCGCTCGGAGGCGGCGCGTCGGCCATGAGGCTGCGCGTGAGGCGAGCGGCGGGCGGCGTCTCCGCTGCGAGGCGCATACGCTCACCCGGGTCGGATTCTGGCGAGCAGCTACGCTGATATCGTCGAGGGCATCGACGATCGCACTTAAGTGGGTGCAAATCCACTCCCAACTCTTCTCTCGAGTATCCTGTCGACTCAACTCGAGACTCTTCTCTCATCATACTGACCTACCACGGGGAACGACGATCCAAGTCGAGTGCTGAAGGTGGCGACCGAGGATCCGAGCCGGTTGACGGAGAACCGGACGGCACATTCGGACTCGTTCGAGCACGACCTGGCGCTCGAGAGCGCGTGCGGCCTCCCCGAGTTCACGAACTTTGCCGGGACGTTCGTCGCGACGCTGGACTACATTCTGCTCTCGCGCGAGCGTCTGCGCGTGCAGCAGACGTTCCCGCTCTTCACGCGAGAAGAGGCGAGCACCGAGGCCGCGCTGCCGTCGTCCAGGTTCCCGTCGGACCTCATCTCGCTCGTGTGCGACCTCGCGTGGATCGAGTAGCGAGTCGAGTCGACTTGAAGTGAGCGATACTGAACATGGTGCCTTCAAAGAACTAACGGGAACTGGAAGTTGTTGGCCGCTTTGGCAGTTACCACTCTCTCGTTTGCTATGATCGCTTTCACGCCGCAAAGCTTCTTCGGCGGGTACTTGAGACGCCTGGCAGGGGCAACACAGCTTTGGAAAGCAGCCTGCAGCTCGGAACACGCAGACTGCTTCTTGAGGCGCGCTGCTTCTTCTGCAAGTCGTGCTGCTTCTTTCTTCTTCAATGCTGTCTTCTACTTCTTCATCACCGAGAAGCGTGCCCAGAGCACCGCTGTGAGCTCCTCGATCTTGTCAGGGTGGTAGCGTGACCAGATCTCATCGAAGCGATCTTGAAAAAGCTGCAACCAGACGTCCGTGTAGAGAGAGCTGCAGTCCTCGATGTTCTTCCCGTCGGTGCCGCTCTCGCTGAAGTTCGCGGCTCCTGGTCGAATCAATGTGCGCAGAGTATGAGTACAATCACGAACACCGTGAGCAGCCTCTCAGAGATCATAACGGACTGTTCGTCCGGGCGACGCTGTCCAAGAGCAGCCACTTGAGGTGCATGAGCTCGTTGTTTGGGCTCAGCCGGACGAAGATGTTGCGCTGGGGGTTGACAAAGAGAGAGAGAGATCAGTAACTAAGGAAGGGAGAGCACGACAGCAAAGGACGCAAAACCTGGTTATTCAGCATGCCGACGCGCGGGTGTTGCCTCCTCGGCTCCCTTCCGTCCGCGATCACGCGTACTCTGACGCCGCGACTGGCCGCCTTAAGGATCTCGTTGACAATCTGTAGCAGCAGAAGACAGTGTTAGCTGTATACCAGCGCTTCGCCTCAAACCTCGCACAACTCCCACCTCCGCCGAGGTGATAATGTACATAGCGACATCCAAGGTCTTCCTGGCTGCACGTATGAGTCGGATCAGGATATCTCTGCTGCGCCCTTCGTCCGCGAAGAAGCATGGCTCGCTACGCAGCGCCTTGAGGTTGTCGCGCATTCGGTTCCGCACAAGAGTAGGCGACACTGCAACACCAAACTTGTCGTGGAGCCGATCCACGAGTTCGGACGTTGTCTGCTTCCGCTCCGCCGCCCAATTCAATAGCGTGCGAGTCTGCGCCTCGTCCAGCCGCTTCCTGCTCTTCTGTTGTGCTGGAGCGCTCCCCTCCTTCGCTCGCGCGCGGCTCAAGATAGACCGAAAGGAGTTCGGGTTGATCTTGGCTCGCCGCGCTTCGTCAGCGCTGTTCGCAACCTTGCCCTCCTCCATCAGGCGCTTTGCACTCGCGACGCGATCGAGCGAGATCCGCTGCCGCTTCTCCTTCTGTGCAGGTGGCGACGATCGCTGCGGACGAGGGGCAGTGTCCTCCTGCTTCTTTCGCTTCCGTGTGATGAGGATGTCGGCAGCACCAGCAGCAGCAGCTTGAGGAAAGGTAGTGGCTGTCGCCATGGTCGTAGCAGTGACCGCAAGAACGTCCAGGCCATGAGCCGGCGCCATCGCGACGCGCTCGCCGCTCGAGGCTCGAAGTTTGTGGAAGTGGAAGAAGATAATTCTTCGTCACCTTTGGGGGGTTGAATTTCCTCGTTTTAATAGTTTTGGTGTAATTTTCCCAAAGAAAAGTGTTTTGGATAAAACGGTAATTTCTATTTTTGTTTACTCGTTAATTCGGTAATATCTATATTGCTTTGGATTTTTTGTCGGTTGTCAAAATGTTTAAAACACGAGAACATCGATGTTTCAAACATAGCCGCACCTCGATTGCAACGCCAGTTTTTCGATACTGAAGCAATTTTTGGCTCGGAAAACTAGTGTTGCAATCAAGGTGCGCTTCTCAGAGGCCGCTAAAGCGGGGGTGTCCTTGCCACCAAAAGTGTCAAAAAAGAGGTAATAATAGCGCCACATGCGTCATAGCGACGCATTCCTCCGAATGCGAGCAACTCAACCTCAGTCCCGGGTGACTCACCAGCGCGTGCAGTTGGTCTTCGTGTCGCAGAACTTCTTCTCGGTGCCGAGGCAGCTGACGCTGTCGAAGAGCTTGTCGACGTTCTTGAGCTCCTTGCCGCGCCGCGAGAAGCAGTCGACCGTGCTCGCGACCGGCGTCCACGTCCACTTGGTGGCCGAGAAGGCGCCGTACGAGCCCTCGACGGTCTTCTCGCACTCGCACTCGTACACGAACGTCGCGTTGTCCTTGCGCCGGTAGAACACGTTGTAGCCCGACGCGGCGTGGAAGAACTCGCACACGTGCGTGAAGTCGGTCCAGTTGTACTTGTTCATGACGGAGCACTTCTGCCGCCCGGCCGCCTTCTTCGCCGCCGCCGGCGTGGCGGCCGGCGGCGCGCTGCTCGGCTTGTTCGTCGTGCTGGTCGCGTTGCTGCTCGTCGTGACGGTTGCATTGCCACCGGGCGTCGTCACGGGGCTCGTGTTCGCCGTCGTGTTGCTGGTCGCCGCCGCTGCTACCACCGCGCTCTCTCTCTCAACACCATCGCCGTCGTCGCCGGTGAGGGCACTAAAGGCGGCGTCTGCGTTCGAGACGCGCACGTGGACGCGCGACGCGCGCGCGGCGGCAGCGAGCGCGGCGCAGAGGACGACGGGGCCGAGGACGCGCATGGCGGCGTGCGGCGCTGGCGGCCGATCGCAGAGTGAGTGACCGAGAGCGGCGATGCACGCGAGGGCGGTGGATTCAAATCAGGTGCATGAGAGGAGAGGAATCACGCCGAAGCGGCTGGCGAGGAGCGATCGAGGGTGATGATCTGGAGTTGCCCGACGCCACACAACAACGCAACTCGGTTCTCTTCGCGTACGCTCACTCGCTGCTGTTCGGGTCCGCCTTGGGCTCGAAGAAGGTGCACGTGTCCGTGCCGCTCTTGGTGTCGCACGTCTTGGCCAGGGAGCCCTTGCACTGCACGCTCTTGAACACCGCGCGCAGGTCCGCGGCGTCCGCGCCGTCGCGCGCAAAGCACTCGACGTCGTCGTCGGTCGAGTGATGCCAGTGCGCTCCGAACGCGCCGTACGTGTCGTCGATGTCGCTGCGGCACTGACACTCGTACACGAACGATCCGTCCTTGCGCTTGAAGAAGACGTTGTAGTTGCCGCTCTTCCTCCACGAGCACACGTACTGGATGCTCGACCACGGCCCCTTCGCCATGACCGAGCAGGTCTGGTCGTAGGAGCCTTTCGCGTGGTGCTTCGCCTGGCGGAGGTGCGTCGACGCGCTGATGGCCGTCGTTGGTTGTTGCGCCGCGTCGTCGCTCTCGCTGTCCGAGTCGCTCGCATCAAGCTCGTCGGACTCGGTCTCGATCGTGTTGGTGCTGGCAGCTGCGACCACGATAGCTTCCACCGGCGAGTCCTCCGAGGCAAAAGCGATGCCAGCATCAACACCGTCGATACCGTCCGAGACCTTGAGGTGGACGCTCGCCGCCTCAGCAGAGTTGGCAGCGATAGCTGCGAGAACGCAGAGAGCTAAGGAGGTGGCGATGCACATCGCTGAGGTGCTTTCGGAGGTTGTCAGGGGGACGGAGGGTGTGCTGTTTGGACCGCGAATCGCAGAGTGCGGTTGGCGGCGAGGCGAAGCATCGGCGGCAGCCTGTGCGAAGCGAGAAGATACCTGTCAGAGGGCTCGATGGGGAGAAGTCTGGGATCTGGGTTTGCCTGACTTCGTTGACCTCACGCACTTCGAGGCATAACAGGTGCCAGCTGATCGGCACGTGAGCGTCTGCCCTCCTGTGTATGCGCACGAGGGCTTTGAGTTTCGCTTGCTACCAGAGCTGCGTCGCTGTCGTCTCAGTTCTCTGGGATTGGCAATTGAGTCGAAGGTCGTGGCTTGACTGTAAGCAGTGGTCTGCGAGTTTCGACCGCGCTCTCGACCGCGTGTGCTTGATAAGGAGAGACAACGGTTGAGAAGCGCTCCTTCATCCTGCATCGAGCGTGGATGCTCATCTCAGTTGGTGTTGGAGAGTGTACTTCCTCAAACTGCGCACACTGTACGAC
>JAASGM010001011.1:0-10481 GCA_023334215.1 Globisporangium cystogenes | reverse complement strand
GCAGCACGCGCCGAGCAGAATGCCGCGCACCGTCGCGATGTCGCCGCCGTAGTAGTCCACGCCCACCTCCTGCGCCGCGCACTGGCTCGGGCTCGCCTGGCACTGATACCAGTACGGGTCCCACGGCTGACAGTACGAACCGGTCGGACAGCAGCTAGGACCGTTCACGACAGTCCCGCATGCGCCGTTCATTGGCATTGAACACGTCGGGGCTGGTGTCGTCACCTTCGCAGACACTGCGCCGACGACCGTGCGCTTCACTCCGAATCCCTTCTTCAGGTAGCATGCCGTTCGCCCGTCCGCGTTGAGGTTGACGAACGTGTACGCCAGACATCCTGATGTCGTGGAGCACTTGCTGCAGCATTCGTCCGGTTGGAGACTGTAGACGGTACTCAGGTCGTCGCCGTAGTAGTCCACGTTGACTTCCTGCGCCGGGCACTTGCTCGGTGCCGCAATGCACTGGTAGTTGTTCAGATCCCAGGGTTGGCAGTACGATCCGGACTGGCAGCACTTGGCACCCTCCAGACTGTTGCCACAGGACCCTCCGGTGGCGACGCAAGCTGCCGGGGTCGGCGTTGGTGTCACCGCCGTTGGCGCCAGAGTGGGTGACGGGGTAGGAGCGACAGTCGTCGTCGATGGCGTCGGGGTCGGAGCGACAGACGTTGGAGTTGGCGTCGGGGCTTGAACGATAGTCGTTGGGGTCGGGGTCGGAGTGATAGTCGTTGGAATTGGAGCTGGGATCGGAGTCGGAGTGACAGAGGTCGGTGTCGGAGTGACAGTGGCCGGGGTGGGCGTCGAAGGCACATCCGTCAAGTCCGCCGGGAAGAGCGGACTCTTCCGCTTGCGGTCGAAAGTGTACAAGCCGAAGTACTTCTCGAGTTCAACCCCCATGGTGTTGTCGTCCGGGCGGCGGTCGAACATATCAAACCAGAACTTCGGCGACGGCGACGCCGCACCAGCCGGCGTCCACTGCGAGACGGCGTTGTAGTACGCCGCCGAGCTCGCCACCGAAGGTTGGATGTTCGGGGAGAGGGACGACGGCGCACCAGCGGTCGGGAATCCCGTCTCCGTCAACACCATCTTCGACGCCGGGTACTTCTTCGTTGCTTCGTTCCACAGCGACTCGAGGAGCGCCACAGGTCTGGACGCGTCGTAGCCGTTGCTGAAGAATGGGTAGATGTTCACGCCGAGGACGTCGAGGTTGTCCGAGAGCGTCTTGAGCTGCGAGTCGTAGTTCGGGTCGAGGTACTCGCTGATGCGCTGCACGGTGCCGAACTTGACGGATGATGCAGCCGCGCCGAGACCCATCTTGATCTGCCTCACGATGTCCAAGATCTGCGTGGACGTGACGCCGAGGTAGAGGTTCTCGTTGCCGACCAAGATCGCCTCGACGGCGCCCGGGTAGTTCTTGACCGCGCTGATCGCGTTGTTGATCTCGTCTTGGAGCCACGACTCGGTCGTCATGAAGATCCCGAGGTGCAACTTGACGTCGTGCGCCGCGGCGTACTTGGCGACGCCGATGCCGTAGAACTGCGAGTAGTACGTGCGCACCTGCTTGAAGTGGGTCCGCATGAGCGCGAAGTCGGCGTCGATGGACTCCTCGAGCGCAGTGGCGTTGAAGTACTCGTAGCCGAACGGGTACGCGAGCGAGTGCATGGGACTGTAGGTCGTGGCCATGACGCTCACAGCGTCGGACGTCGGAAGGAGGCTTGCAGCGGCGAAGGCGGCGATCGCCGCGAGGGCTCGCGAGAAGCTCTGCATCGCGCTTTTGCTGCTGCGTGAGCGAACTGGGGCGAATTCGTGAATGAGAGAGAGATGCTCGGTGCCAGCTTCGTGCGCGGCCGCGCTCTTCTGTCACTCAGCCCACCATCCGTACTCCAGTAGTACTCGCTCGCCCCCACGCGTGCGTGGCGGCCAGCAGTGCAGGAGGGCAGAGATGGGGTCGCCACAGGCACAACCGAACAAACTGAAGTTTGTCTCCAGTTGGTCAAACCAGTCAAAGAGTGGGAGGATTGACGCGAGTGTAGCTGTTCGTGCACCGCGGACCACGAAAGCGGCGGCTCCGAACGTCTTCTCGACGCCAGCGAGAGAAACTCTCCGACCTTCTCCTCCCAGGCCCTCCTGCAAGATCGAGGCATGGAACAGCGAAATCTGTAGCTATCTCGCTTGCTACTTCGGCATCATCTGCTGCCAACACGTGCGGATACTGAACATGCTTGTCGAAGACTTGGAAGTCTGGTGGGCAGTCTGTTTGACATGTTGCATTGTTTATCTTGAAAGTAGTATAGTTTAGTGCACAATATCTCATGATAGTGATATAATCAAGTACTTGAACCTTGATTACGTCACTATGACTCATTAGTCTCCGAAGGATCGCCTCCGAAGAAGTAGCTCCCCCTCCTCCACCTCAGCGACCCACCGCCTCCATGCCGACGACGACGCCCAACGCGCCCGCGCGCGTGTTCCGCTTCGCGATCGACCGCGGCGGCACCTTCACGGACGTGTACGCGGAGATGGACGTGCTGGACGCGCGCGGCGCCGTGCAGGAGGTCCGCCCGCAGGTCATCAAGCTGCTGTCGGAGGACCCGGCCAACTACCCGGACGCCCCGCGGTGCGTGGAGCCGAACCCGTCGGGTGGGTACGCGGATAACGGAGAGAGCTGAGTCGCCGCCTGCGCTTGGTGCAGTGAGGGCATCCGCCGCGTGCTCGAGATCATGACGGGGCTGCCGCACCCGCGCGACCGCCCAGTGGACACGGCGCGCATCCAGGAGATCCGCATGGGCACGACGGTGGCCACGAACGCGCTGCTGGAGCGACAGGGCGAGCGCACGGTGCTCGTCACCACGCGGGGCTTCCGCGACCTGCTCTACATCGGGAACCAGTCGCGTCCCAAGATCTTCGACCTGGAGATCCAGACCCCCGACGTGCGTCGCCAATGCTGCTGCTGCTCCGAGCTGTTGCTTGCTGCTTGCTGGAGCTCTTCGTAGGCTGAAGCGTGGTGGTGATCGTGACGCGCGCTCTGTCACGCAGATGCTGTACGAGTTGGTGATCGAGGTCGACGAGCGGCTACAGGTGATCAGCGACCCGAAGCGCCGCGTGGCGTCCGACGTGCGCGGCATCAGCGGCGACTTCATCCGCGTCGCGAAGGATCTCGACGTCGAGGACCTGCGCGCGAAGCTGCAGGTGCGAGCGTGCTTACAGGACTGAAGGAGTGTGTGTGTGGGGGGGTGGGTGGAGGGGAAGTGACAGTGTTGGTGATGTGATGGCTGTGTGCAGATGGCGAAGGACGCGGGCATCAGCAGCGCCGCGATCGTCTTGCTGCACTCGTACACGTTCCCGGACCACGAGCTCAAGGCGGCGAAGCTGGCGAGGGACCTGGGCTTCACGCAGGTCTCGCTCTCGTCCGAGGTGATGCCGATGATCAAGGCCGTGCCGCGCGGGTACACGACGTGCGCAGACGCGTACCTCACGCCGGTGATCAAGACGTACGTGGCGTCATTCTGCGCCGGCTTCGACAGCGGTCTCGAGCACGTCAAGATCAGCTTCATGCAGAGCGACGGCGGCCTGGCGCGCATGAAGCACTTCCACGGCCACCGCGCGATTCTCTCGGGTCCGGCCGGCGGCGTCGTCGGGTACGCGCGCACCACGCGTCCGCCGGGCGAACACGCGGCTGCTGCGGCGCCGCCTGCGGTCATCGGCTTCGACATGGGCGGGACGTCGACGGACGTCTCGCGCTTCGACGGCAAGTTCGAGCACGTGCTCGAGAGCGTGACCGCGAACGTCCCGGTGCGCGCGCCGCAGCTCGACATCCACACGGTCGCGGCAGGAGGCGGCTCGCGGCTCTTCTACAAGAACGGCATGTTCATCGTCGGACCCGAGTCGGTTCGCGCGCACCCGGGCCCGGTGTGCTACCGCAAGAATGGGTTCCTGAGCGTGACGGACGCGAACCTCGTGACGGGCCGGATCATCCCCAAGTTCTTCCCCGCGATCTTTGGCCCGAACGAGGACGAGGAGCTCGACGTGGAAGGCTCAAAGCGTGCGTTCGCGCAGCTGACGCAAGAGATCAACGCGTCCCCCGCGTCTGCGAGCGGCACGAAGTATACGCTCGAAGAGGTGGCGTCCGGGTTCCTGCGCGTCGCGAACGAAGCCATGTGCCGTCCGATCCGCAACCTGACGCAGATGAAGGGCTACGATATCAGCACGCACATCCTGGCGTGCTTCGGCGGCGCCGGTCCGCAGCACGCGTGCTCGATTGCGAACGCACTCGGGATGTCGAAGGTGTACATCCACCGCTACAGTGGCATTCTCTCTGCGTACGGTCTGAGCGTCGCGGACAGCGTGGTGGACAAGCAGCGCCCGTCCTCGGCGGAGTACAACGCGAGCAACAAGGCGGAGCTTGTGGCAAGCCTATCGGCTCTCGCGGACGAGGTGAAGGCCGAGCTGGTCGGCGACGGGTTCAAGAGCAAGGACATCCAGTTCCAGTACTTCCTGAACATGCGCTACGAAGGCACGGACAACGCTGTGATGACGCGCGGACCGGTCGGCGACAAGGGCGTCGCGCTCGACGTGTCTGCCAAGTCGCTTCTTGACTTCGACTTCGAGGCGTCGTTCGTGCGGAAGTACCAGCGCGAGTACGGCTTCGTGCTCCAGAACCGAGCGATCATCATCGACGATGTGCGTGTGCGCGGCACGATCTCGCCGGAGCTCCAGGACGTCGCGGCGAGCTCTGGCGGTGCTGGGGCCGCCGACAAGGAGAGCGACGATGTCGTTGCGCCGCACTCCACCACGCCGTTCTACTTTGACGAGGAGAAGGCGTGGCGCGACATCCCCGTGTTCCTCCACGAGGCGCTGCTCGAGAAGCGCGGCGCCAAGTACGCGGGTCCAGCGATCATCATGCAGGGAACGGCGACGGTGGTCATCGAGCCGCGATGGACGGTCGAGGTGCTGCAGAGCGGAGACTTGTTCCTGACGTCCGACGGCAGGAAGCAGGCGCTTCCGAGTGACGGCGTGGAAGCCGCCGACATCCCGCTCGACCCGATCCAGCTGTCGGTGTTCTCTCACCGCTTCATGGGGATCGCCGAGCAGATGGGCAAGACGCTGGCGCGCACGTCGGTGTCGGTGAACATCAAGGAGCGCCTGGACTTCTCGTGCGCGCTGTTTGGTCCGGACGGCGGACTCGTCGCGAACGCGCCGCACTTGCCGGTGCACCTCGGTGCGATGCAGCAAGCCGTGCGGTACCAGCTGCAGCACTGGGGAGGCGACCTGGTTGACGGAGACGTGCTGGTGTCGAACCACCCGCAGCTCGCGGGCGGCAGCCACCTCCCGGACATCACTGTGATCACGCCGGTGTTCGACAAGAAGACGCAGAAGATCGAGTTCTTCGTGGCGAGTCGCGGCCACCACGCCGACATCGGCGGCATCGCGCCTGGCTCGATGCCTCCGCTCTCGAAGACGCTGTCGGAGGAAGGCGCGGCAATCGTGGCGTTCAAGCTCGTGGACGGTCGCGTCGGCGAGTTCCGCGAGCAGGAGATCACGGACATCCTGCAGCAGAAGGGGCTGGTGGACGACCGCGGCCTGCCGCGCATCGGGACGCGCAACCTGCGCGACAACCTGTCGGATCTGAAGGCGCAGGTGGCGGCGAACCAGCGCGGCGTCATCCTCATGAACGAGCTCGTGGCAGAGTACTCGCTGCCGATTGTGACCGCGTACATGACGTACATCCAGCAGGCGGCGGAGCTCGCGGTGCGCGACATGCTGCACACGTTCTCGCTGGCGCAGCAGCTTCCGGAGGTCGGCAGCGTGTACGCGGAGGACTTCATGGACGACGGCACGAAGATCGCGCTCAAGATCACGATCGACCGGCGCACGGACTCTGCGATCTTCGACTTCAACGGCACGGGACCGGAGGTGTACGGCAACGTGAACACGCCGCCCGCGGTCACGTACTCTGCGATCATCTACTGCCTGCGGTGTCTGCTCACGGGCGAGGACCTGCCGCTGAACCAGGGCTGCCTGACGCCGATCGAGGTGATCTTCCCGAAGGACGGCAGCATCTTGAACCCGAGCTCAAGCGCAGCCGTGGTCGGCGGCAACGTGCTGACGAGCCAGCGCATCACGGATGTGATCCTGAAGGCGTTCTCGGCGAGCGCGGCTTCGCAAGGCTGCATGAACAACCTGAGCTTCGGCAGCGCGACGCTGGGCGGGTACTACGAGACGATCGCGGGCGGCGCCGGCGCCGGTCCGACGTGGAACGGCCGCAGCGGTGTGCACACGCACATGACGAACACCCGCATCACGGACCCGGAGATTCTCGAGAAGCGCTACCCGGTGCTGCTGCGCGCGTTCCACTTGCGCGAGGACTCTGGCGGTCGCGGCAAGTTCCGCGGCGGCGACGGCGTCGTGCGCGAGCTCGAGTTCCTGGAGGAGATGACGGTGAGCATCCTGTCGGAGCGCCGCGCGTTCCGCCCGTACGGCTTGGTGGGCGGCGGCGACGGCGAGCGGGGCGTGAACCTGCTCACGCGCAAGGACGGGCGCGTGCTCAACCTCGGCGGCAAGAACACGGTGGACGTGCTCCCGCACGAGGTGCTGACGATCTACACGCCTGGCGGCGGTGGCTATGGCGCCAGCGCCTAAGCAAGTGAGACGGGTCGATGGTGCAGACGACAGCGAGTGCGAGCGGAAGCTGTCATTGCGTGGCGAATGGGTTCCTTGGACGTTGTCTCCCGCTGCTGCGTGTCAACGGCTGTTGGTTCGCTCTCTCTCTCACACACACTCGCTGCGTGTGCATCCTGTGCGCTTCTCGCCTAGCTGATCACGGGCTTGAACTCCTGCGAGGCATCGTCCTGCTGCTGCTGCTTCTTCTGCTCCTGCTGCTTCTTTTGCTGCTGCTTCTCCCTCTCCGCGAACCGCTCCGCGCTGCGCGTGCGCTGCTTCTCGGTCCGCGCCGTCGACTGCGTCAAGTAGTCCTCGATCTCGGCGTCGAAGTCCTCCTTGAACTTGGTGTAGCGCTTGCCCATGCGCAGCTTCTCGGTCGCGCGCTCCTGCTTCCGCTGCAGCTTGGTGGGCTCGTGGCCGCCCGCCGCGTAGTCCGGGTAGACGCAGTCGCGCATGCGGTGGCCGACGCCGCCGCAGTTGGAGCAGATCACTGGCAACAGACAGTACTTGGCGACGTGCCCGCGCTCGCCGCAGTTGTGGCACACGTGGTCCTTGTCCTGCTCGCGGTGGATGAGCTGCTGGTACTTGCGCTCCTTCGCGGCCGGGTGCTCCGGGTTGCTCAGCCCGTGCTCGTAGTCCAGCTGGTCGTCCGGCGCGTGCAGCACGCGGCGCTTGACGTTGCGCAACGCGCGGACGGCGCGCTGGTCGCGCTCGTGCAGCGTGCGGGTGGCTCGGCGGGTGTTGCGCTGGCTGCGTCTCGAGACGCGCGACGCATCCGCCTCCTCGCCGTCGCTGCCGCTGCTGCTACTGCTACTGCTGCTGCTGCTGCTGCTGCTGCTCGTGTCGTCGCCGCCGTCTCGCGTCTCCTCCTCGTCGTCCGCTTCCTGCTGCTCGGCCCGCAGCTGCTCGCGCACACTCCTGTCGTCCGCGAGCGGCCGACCCTGCTGCTCGGCCATCTGCTGGCGGAACTGCTGCGAGTGCTGCAGCAGGCGCTCGAACGGGTTCTCGGCGCTGTTGACGCCGGCGTCGCGTTCGTCGTCGCCGTCGTCGCCGTCGCCCGGCTTGTGCGAGAAGCAGCGCACGCGTAGCTCCGCCGGCCGGCGCGTCACCGCAGGTTGCTGCGCGCGCACGCTGAGCGCCGCCAGCCGCTGCAGCAGCGGACGCGTCTTCGTCGCCGCCATCGCCATCGCAGTAGTCGTTGCTGTCGTTGCTAAGGCAGAGCTTGTGTCGGTTTGATGTGCATCGAGACCAGTCAGATCTCGACGAGCTTACCTTAGGGTATTTTGCCTATTTCTATAGTTTAGGCTTTTTGTCCGCCTCGCGTCGAGCATACAAACTCCAAGTTGTTTTCCCACTTGTGCGAAATCCAAGACACAAGCAGGGCGACGACGACGACGACGACGACGACGACGATGCTGGCGTCGCGCGCGCTGCCGCCGGACGTGGAGATCCGCGACGTGTGGGCGAGCAACCTGGAGGAGACGATGGCGCTGATCCGCGAGGTGGTGCAGCGCCAGTGCTACGTGGCCATGGACACCGAGTACCCGGGCGTGGTGGCGCGGCCCATCGGCTCGTTCACGACCTCGACGGACTACCAGTACCAGACGCTGCGCTGCAACGTCGACCTGCTGCGCATCATCCAGCTCGGCGTCGCGTTCTTCCACGAGGACGGCTCCTTCATGCGCGACGTGCCCGTGTGGCAGTTCAACTTCAAGTTCAGCCTCGGCGAGGACATGTACGCGCAGGACTCGATCGAGGTGCTCAAGCAGGCGGGCATCGACTTCCCCAAGCACGAGGAGATGGGCATCGAGGTCGCGCGCTTCGGCGAGCTACTCGTGCCCTCGGGCCTCGTGCTCGGCGACAACATCAAGTGGGTCTCGTTCCACGGCTCGTCCGACTTCGGGTACCTGCTCAAGGTGCTCACGTGCGCGCCGCTGCCGGCGGAGGAGGAGACGTTCTTCGACCTGCTGCACACGTACTTCCCCACGACGTTCGACCTCAAGCACGTGGCCATGGACTTTGACAAGATGGGCGGTCTCAGCCGCCTCGCAGAGGACCTCCAGGTCGAGAGAATAGGCACGATGCACCAGGCCGGCTCGGACGCGCTGCTCACAGCCGCCACCTTCTTCAAGATGGTCGAGGTCTTCTTCGACGGCAAGGTCGGCAACGCCGCCAAGTACTCGGGGCAGCTCTACGGGCTCGGCAACAGCCTCGGCTGAGGGCGGGAGGCGAGCGAGCAGACTTCGCACCCACAGCTCGCCCACAGCTCGGACAGCAGCATCGCTCTCGCCACCACCAGCACCAGTAGCGACGGTAGTGACCAGCCCCCGTCCTCCACTCCCCCAATGACACACAGACGCCTCCTCCGAGCTCAAGCGCGCGTGTGTATGCATGTAGGCAAGCGTGCCTCTCGTCTCTTGTCTATCCTAGCGCCTAGTGCTCCTGCATGAACGCGACGACGTCCTTGATCGAGTCGTTCTTGACGCTCACCTTGACGAACGTCACCTCGCACGGCGCGTCAACGGCGAACTGGAACGGCGCGCCGTCGCGGCCCACGGGGACGACCGACAGGTCCTGTTCGTCGCCCTCCGTGTCGAGCGACGAGCGCGTCGTCTTGAGCTGCGTCAGCTCCTTCTCGAGCGCCTCGCGCACGGCCTCGGGGGTCATGGCGCCCGCCACCTCGCTCTTGTTGCACGCCACGAGCATCGGCGGCGACAGGTCGTTCACCTTGGCGTTCGAGAAGATGTCGTACAGGAACCTGTCGCAGCGCCGTCCCGCCCCCATCGTCATCATCAGCGAGCGGCGGCGACACCCAACTGCACCGCAACCACCGCAGTAGCAACAGCACCAACGTACTCGGCCGCCTTGCGCAGCATCGGCGAGTCCGAGGCGTCCAGCACGAACACGATGCAGCCCGTGATCGGGTAGAAGTCCGACACGCGCCTGCATCGAGTCCATCAGCCAGTCAGCCAGCTGCTCTCGAAGCGAGCGAGAGAGAGTGGAAGCGCGACGCACGCGCGGAGGCGCTCGTGGCCCGGGAAGTCGACGACGTTGAGCTCCGCCGTGAACTTGGCGGCGTTGTGCTTGGGGTGCACGGGGAAGGTGGACGAGAGCTCCTTCATGGAGCTCACGGTCTCGACGAACTCGCCGTCGCGCAGCGCGTGGAAGAGCTGCGTCTTGCCGGCGTTGCGCGGGCCGACGAGCAGCACGGTCTTGTGCTTCTTGCCGGACCACGAGACCCCGAGCCCGCGCATGTGGCGGATGAAGCGCACGACGAGCACGACGTAGACGGCGGAGAGCACGACCGCGAGGATCACCATGTGCGCCGGCGCGCCGTAGATCTTGGGCACCTCCATACTGAAGCGGGCGAGCGTGTGCGGGCGGGCGGGGGTGAGAGGGGGGGAGTCAGAGAGCTGCTGGCGCTGCGACTTGTAGGATTGAAAACGAAAGTGAGGATCGATAGTGCAATCACAGCAATAAATCAAGTGGAGTCCTGGCTTTTTGCACTATTGCTACGGTACTTGCCAGAACCTTGTGTGCAACAAGGCAGCAGCGTGTCGGCGCAACATGTCGGACGGACGATCTTTTTCTACGGCCCGACCGCCAACCATCTCGTGGTTGAGGCTACCATTTGAACTGTGGCTACTTTGTTTGGCGAGGAACTCAACCAAAATGCCCAATGAGTGGTGCAACCTTGTTCAACCCTCGTTACTCCGGAGCGAGATCGAGAGCACAACAACAACAGCGAGGTTCTTGTCACCGCAACGTCAGTCACAACTCAAGCTCAAATCTCGATTCACACAGAGAGATAGAGTATTGACGGTGCG
>JAASGM010001010.1:0-10509 GCA_023334215.1 Globisporangium cystogenes | reverse complement strand
TACTGGTGCTGGTTCTAGTGCCGCTGCTGGTTCTGGTTCTAGTGCCGCTGCTGGTGCTGGTTCTAGTGCCGCTGCTGGTGCCGCTACTGGTGTTGGTGCTACTGGTGTTGGTACTGGTGCAGCTGCTGGAGTTGGTGTCGCCACTGAGGCTGGTAAAGGATGTGATGCTGCAGGTGAGCTGTCAGAAGTGCTTGAGCTATCGTTTGGATGTGCTGGTTGCTTGACATCTTCCGTGTCGCCATCATCTGGAAGTAAGACCCATGTGTGTTCGCTCACTTTGGTATCCATACCTGATTCGCCGATGTGCTCGGTCAGATGGTCGACGTCACGCGGCTCCTGAAGTGTCCCTCCCATTGATCCCGGCTGTGCTCCACATACCTCGAGATCATCTCCGCCATCTTCGATCCGTGGTATCGGCATCGCTGGTCTTTCGACGTGCTCAGTCGTAAGATCAGGGAGGAAACCCTCGACCAGACTGCGCTGGAGTTCGCTGTCGCCAGCTGTGTACGAAGATGCGGTCGATAGGGATGGCTCGAACGATCGCGATACAGCTACAGTGCGCGACACCACACGGTACCACACTCGAACGGGGAAAACAGGAGCGAGTTGCGCTGACGAATCGTCGTGCCACTTGATCGGAACGTTGAAGTCCTTCTTGCAGAACGCCAACACACCGTTCAGGTCTGCAGCTGTACACCCGCTCGTTGACGGATCAGCACCTCGGAGTATGTCTCGCAAGCTTAGCACCGCGTGTCCTTGATGTGCATCCGCGCCACTCGATCGAAGGAAATCGGTCTGCACTTGAAACCGGAGATTCACTTCCGAGACCTCGGACGCAAGATCCGTAGCTCCACTTCGCCGTGAGCGAAAGGAGTGTTCGAAGCGCGAGTTCAGTTGGTCGTGGCTGGCATCCCACCACAGCGCGAACGCCACTTCTGGTAGAAACCCATCTCGATCCCCTCGCAGCACCAACTCCCCCTCAACCTCGCATCCGAGCACGGACGGACTCGCTTTCCGCTCTTGAGCTGAACGTGATGGATCCGCACACCGCGCTTGCCTCCAGCACTCACGAATCTCCAGCCCGACTTCGTGCCACGTTGCGACGGAGAGCGAAGCTTTGCTGTTTCCAGCATTCGGAGTGATCGTAACCTTCGGCGAGGCGACGCGAGTGTCGGCAGGATCGCTCTCCACTACTTCGCCACACGCAGCGTCAGCAGCAGCTCCAGTCAGGAAGCCATCACTGCGACCGACTCCGTCTCTACCTGGCGGTAGTCTCCTTGGAATCTGATCAGAAGTCGTATTCGCAATGCGCCGTCCGTCAACGTGCCGCACTTGCTCGGAGTGCATCCGTCTGGAGAGAACGCCCCTCGTCACCGCTTGCAGCCGTACGATCCCTCGCAGCGCTGTGGTTAGCGATATCATCTGCGCGTTCAAGCACGTCACGAACGCGTATCAGTGAGCGAACCGATGGATCAATCCAATGAGCTCAAGAGCAGCAGCAACCGAGGTACGCTACCTGCTCAGCAGTTCCGACGGCGATGCGGATGGTTACGAGCCCGGAAACTTGTCCAGAGAAGGGATCGACGACAGCGAATCGGTCGTCAACGCCGACAACCGGAAGCGGCTGATCCCAGCTTTCTCTGCTTTCTCTGCAAGTGCATCCGTACGCATACGACTGTGAGCGTCACAGGCTGACGATGGGCTTGCAGGTAGCGTCTGGCAAACATGGAGTACGAAGAGGACAAACCTGATCATCGAAGGAAACGCAGTCAGCGGAACCTTGACGAGTCCGAGAAGTACCGCATCGTCATCGCGCGCGTCCTGCTCCCGCTGGATCCAGACTTCTATGATCTGCGCGTACACAAACAGCAGCGAGACTTGTCAGCACAACAACAACATCACACTCGCCAGCGCCTTCGGTAGCTATCACTCACCAGCAACTTGCTCTCTGTGCCGTGATTCGAAAGCACGTCAGCCTCGAACGGGAACACTCCGACGTGACCAACGCTCGCTCTGCATTGGCTTGAGCGACCGTGTTCTCCGCCGCCGCGAATCAGCTTCCGCTTGAAAGAGCGCTTGAACGACCCGGCGGGGTGCCGTGCCGCATCGCTTTTCGTGTGCGGGATGGTGTACTGGAAGCGAATGAAAGAGGTTTCACGCCGCTCGTTGCTGCTGGCTTGAGTATCAGAGGCTGAGATCGAGGTCGCTCTGTCGATCATCACGCCAAGTTGCGTTGGGACCTGGAGAGTTCGCTCCGATCTCTTCTGCTCGTCGCGGCTTCGCGCTTTTCGAGCCAGAGCTTCGACTCGAGGCGACACGCTGCGACTTGGTTCGAAGATCGAGCTTGGCGCCTCGCTTCCAGTTGCATCGATGGAGTCCCGAAGACTCGAGCGTGGAGATGACCCCAGCGATTGGCTCTCTCGCTCACCAGGCTCCACCTCCCTCCCAGTCGTCTTCATCGCACACACTTGGAACTTCACTTTCATCGCGCCAACCCGCTGGACGCCGTCTCTTGTTCGCTTCGCCGCCGCTCCAGTTTCACGGGTAAGATCGCTGGCTTCGTGAGCCGTCAAGTACATCTTCACGAGTTGAGGCTCGGCCGTTGGCTCTTGACTGGGGAACACATCGCGCACAGCCACCAGACCGCGAAGCGAAATCTGGACACCCCTGCCGCCCCTCACAGACTGCTTGTTCCGACGGGGGGTGCCTTGAGTCTTGCACACGACGCTGAACTCCAGCTGCTTCATGCTGGAGCGCAGCATCGGTTGTTGAATCCGGAGTCGATCTCGAGACGGCAGTGGGACGACGTGAGAGTAGCTGAGGCGAAACGCGCGCTTCTGGAGCGACGGCGTGAAGGAAAACAGCGGTTCTGGGCTCTCACCTTCCTCCACTTGGTCCGCAGACGTTGTCAGCAGCGCTGCGACATCACTGTGCGTCACTGTCAGCTCCACCGGGCTGAATCGGCTCGACACGGACGAATCGCGCAGCTGCTGTAGCCGCGCTGCAAACTCCTTCGTGAACCCGATCGAGTCGAACGAGATCTTCAGTCCCAGCGCTTCGTTCACCGGACGCGACACCGCAGGTGTTGGAGACTGCGGGCGGCTGATCCGTGCTGAGTTCCGCGGTGACGATTGAGCGTGCTTCAGGATCGACTGCCAACTGCTCGGGTCGTCCTCACTCACACTTGATCTGGAGTCGTCGAACGCACTCGCTCCCGTGATCTTGTAGATCTGGCTGAAGGAGCCACCAGTGCCAATCGCTCCCAGATTATCAAGCCCACCACTCCACCCGTCTTCGTCTGCAGCTTTCGCCATCGACTGCTGTAGCATCTTCCCTTTCTCGATCAGCTGGAGCAGCTTGGACGGATCAGGCGGCGTGGAAGGCGGTGGTACTCGCCTCGACGCTGCGCCTCCAACTGGAAGATGTCGGTCGCGACGGAGTGGACTGGTTGCTTGGAACAACGAAGACGCATCGCTGCCGAGGATCGAAGTCGACTGCGCTGCGTCCAGCTCGGACAAACGCCGTTCTCCGTCATCGCTGCTTGGTGTTGCACTAAGAGGACGCCGAGCACGAACACGCACGATCGGACTCGCTCGTGGAACAAGCACAGCGGGTGTTCGCTTCTCCGAGTCGGTGGGAGGCTCCTTCAGCCAGGTCGACGTCGTCACGAGTTCGTCGTCTAGGACGTCCTCGCGAACATCGTCGTAGGCTCGGAAGTGCACGTCGATGTTCACCACCAAGTAGCCTGCGCACACGCGCACGCAGTCAGCCGCTAGACCCAAGTGAGCGAGCACCGCGCACGTGATCGTACCGATCGTCTCGTCCTCTGCATCCTCACCGCCGCCGCCGTCCGCAGTGTCCGGCGCGACCGCCTTGATCTCGCACAGCGCATTCTCGCGGCGAACCTGCCGCAGCGCAGCTTCGACTGTCGAATCAGCTGCTGTCACCTCCAGCGACGGCGACGGCGGCAGGTTACGACGGTGGCGAGGCGACGCGCTGAAGAGCGGGACTGTGCACCTCCCGATCTTGCGTCGCGTGTCGCGGTCGAGCACGTCCAGCACGAGCTCCTTCTGTAACAAGCACGCATAGCGAACGTGAGCGCTGGAGGCTCGAGCGCGCCTCATCTCCAGCAGCAGCACCGCTACTATCAACGCACGATCTCGCGCAAGTACGCGACGAAGCGCGGCGCGTCGACGCTGATCGGGTACACCATCTCTAGTGTCGGCGAATTCCGAATGTCACTGCCGGCCGCGAGCGGCGTCGGGCGGAAGAGGCTGCCGCGCGGCTCGCGGCTCCAGCGCACGCGCACGAGCGCCGATTCCGGCAGCGGACGTCGCGTCGCCGCGGACGCCAGCACATGCGGCACGGAGAGCGTCACGACGCCCTTGGCTGAAGGAGCTGGAGGCGGTCTCGGCTCTCGCGCTGCGTCCAGTGAGGACGGCAGCGCGGGCGGCGGCAGCGCACAGCCCACGTGCCGCACGCGCGCACCGTCGTCGTCGTCGCCTTCGGATTCCATCGCTCTGCCTCACGGTGTTGCCTAAAGATGATCACGACTATTTAATGTGGCTCACACGTGTTTGGTGTGGGCCACATATTTTGAAACAATCTACTTAAAGTTGTATCAGAATTTCAGGCCAATCAGCGGCGAGAGTGAGACCTCACATACAAATCCAAGTCAATTGTTTCCTACTCAGATTTTCAAAATCTGAGAATTGAAAATCTGAGTAGGAGACAATTGGCTTGGATTTGTATGTGAGGTCTCACTCTCGCCGCTGATTGGCCAGGAGAATGCCCAGAACATGCAATTTTGCAGAATAGCAAAAAACCGATAACAAGCCGCTTCGGTGTATCTTGATGTTGTGTTTTGGTGTTTTGGGCTTTGCGTTCTCGTTCTCACAAATTGCATTTGCATAAATCGGAACGACCTCCCGGTGTTTCTTCACTATCCGAATTATACACTGACTCATATGAATCAATTGAAATCAGGTGCTACTGGTACCAAGCGCCGCAGTATCCAAATCGCGATGCGCCGACGCCAGCGCGCCGTGAGCGCAAGCGGAGCTCCGGCAGCTGCGCCGGCGCCGCGCTTCTGCTGGCGCGAGCGCACCGAGAAGCTCAACTGGCGCCTACTGCGCTCGCTGCACCTGCCGGACGTCGTGCGCCGCGGCGACCCGAGCGCGCTCGAGCCCTTCGTGCTGCACCTGACGTTCGCGCGGCTGCCGGCGGCTGCGAGCGCCGCAGCGGACGCGGACGCAGATGGCGTCGACGGCGGTGGAGGCAGTGGCGCGTGGTTCATAGTGCGCGTCTTCCAGCTCGCAGTCGAGTACCTGCTCTTCATGCGCGCGCGCGACGGCGCGGTGCTCGAGACGCTGCAGAAGCAGCTGCGCGCGACCGAACAGTGCGTAAGCAGTGGATGCGCACGCTCGTACTTGAGCTCCAAGCGTGCTACTTAACGAGGCGGTGGCGTGCAGCGAGGCGAAGGCGTTCGCGGAGCGAGCAACCAAGTGGAAGGAGCGCGCGAAGAGCGGCGACAAGCAGGTGCAGAAGCTCCACCAGGCGCTGCAGAACATCGCCAAGCTGCTGCAGATCCAAGGGTGGGTGGGTGGTGGGTGGTGCGAGCCGAAGCTTCGTCCGCTGCGCAGAGCCACACTCACTCCCTCGCTTCTTGCGTTGTGTCTGCAGAGCAACGCCATCTGCAGTCGCGACGATCGAGAAGCTGCTTGCGGACCTCGTGCCGCAGCGCAGGAAGCGAGGCGCTGGAAGCGATCGACTAGAGGGCGACGCGGAAGCTGCTGAGTCGCATGCGCGCACACGCATCCAGGAAGCGCGCCAGTGCTACTTCTGCGGGAAGATGTTTGCGTCGGCTAACTTCCTCGACAAGCATCACGCGCGACGCCACCCGAACGAAGACAGAGAGATCAAACTTGCCGCGCCGCGTCCACCAAAGGCAGTGGAGCGAACGGTGGGCGAGAGCGCTGGCGCCAGCGCGGATCACGCGACTGGAGAGAGGGCTGTGCAGCGAATGCTTCAGCAGGTCGAGCACGCGCTGCAGAATCACGAGGAGTCCCTCCGATCTCTTGCGAAGGAAGAGGCCAGGAAGATCGAGAGTCTGTACGAACAACTGCATGTGGAGAGCCGACTCGCCGAGGAGATCAAGGCATCGCGGATCCTCACGGAGAAGCAGGTGAAGAACGCGCAGGACGATCTGGACGCCATCCTGCTCAAGAGGGAGGAAGTGCTCGGTGAACTCGACGACATGAAGGAGCAGATGCAGTTCCTGGATCTGAAGCGCAAGATGGAGTATCCGTTCGAAGGCGCGATACACACGCCGCTTCGCCAGGCAGAGCAGAGCGACATGGCGACTGTCTTGGAGATCAAGCGCTTAGAGCAAGCTCTCACGCTCGTGAACGCGACTCTCTCGGAGTCTCGGATCGAGCTGTCGAGACTTCAAGAAGAGCATTCGAGGACGCTGAAGGAGAAGCAGACTCTGACTGATCGTCTGGATGCGGCGCAGATTCTGGCCCGACGCTTCGAGAGCAGCAACGTGCAGTCGGGTGGCGAGAGCAACCGCGATCGAGTCTCTCGAAGCGAGTACGGGACGCAAACTGATCGTGTCGAGCTGAAGGATGCAAGTGTCGAGGCGTGTATGGAGAGTCCACGCGAGGTTTCAGTTCGCGTTTCGAGCGCAGACGCAGTCACTCAGACTCAGGAAGAGATGCAGCAATCGACTCGTGTCGAGGTGGCGGTCCAGACGGATCAAGACGAGAACGAACACGATGTCACGACGCTCGACGAAGCACCGACAGTGGCTGACAGCTCTCCGTGTGGGCTCCTTCCACTCGAGATTCCGCCAACCGAAGCGCCAGAGCCGCCAGCGACTGCATCAGCTACTGCTCGAGAGGACGAAGCTGCAGTCTCGGACTACGTGTTCAACATTGTTGTCGAGAACTTTGCGAACGCAGTCGCGAAGAGAGCTCAACGGTGCGTCACATGGCATTGCACTGTGTCGAGCACTGCGGTGAGTCACCAGCAACTACTGACCGTGTCGTGGCTGCGAAACTGTGCAGTGCCGCCGAAGACTCTGCGGTATCGCGGTCTCCGTCCAGCAAAAGTTTCTCTTCTCTGATCGGACGCAAGTACTTGCGCAGCCGCTACCTGCACGACGATCAAGTCGTGCGAGAGCGGATCGGACTTCACATGAACAAGCTCGAGCATCTCTCGCGGCGATTCGGCGTGCCTCCGAGATCGAATGTGCTCTCGAGCGAGCATCTGGAGATCGTTCAGAAGGCGCTTCACGGCCACCTGGAGATCCTGCCAACCGAAGTGCTTCAGAAGATGGTCGAGTGTGAGAGCAGCGCGAACTCGATCATCGAGAAGGAGTGGGTTCCACGAGAGAAGACACGGCAGCTTGCTCTGGAGCAGCTGAAGACCCAGAACCAGGCGAATGCGAGGCAGAACAAAGATCTCGTGCGGCAGGCAATGGCGGCCCTCGGTTCTGCTGGTCCCCTGGACACCAGCAGCTCAGACGCCTTCATCCAAGACTCAAATGAAGTACCAGCGTCTCAATCGACCCAAGCCGACTTACAGTGCAGCTCGCCATTGCCTATCGCCGAAGGTCTCGCCGACGAAACGAGACCTCGCGACGATCTTCAAGAACCTGAATCGTTCGGAGCTGCAACACTTCGAACCTCAGAAGCGCAAGATCCGGACTCGATCGTGATCGACTCGCATCCCGCGGAAGGAGAGACGCTCGCCGACCGCCTAGTCGAATCAGCTGCACCTGATCCATCAAGCGATGAGCTCGACGGGTTCGAGCTTGTCGATGACAAGAGCGCGTCGCCAGGTGCAGACGACTTGCGAGCACACTCCGTTGGGGCTTCGAGCACAACGCCGTCACCGACTGGCGACCGGATGATCGAAGACGAGGGAGAACTCGTTCTTCACGCTGATCCGCACCATGAACGTCGCAGTGTGCTTTCATCGGCGTCGATGATGGCGTCCTCGGAGCTCTCGTTTCTGACCAGCGTCCGCAGCCTCGAGGAGAACGAAGTCAGCATGAGTGGAGAGCAAGCCAGCCGCTCGTTCGGAGAGGTACGACGACGGTGTTGTGGCTTTCGAGATCGTGCCGGAGCTGAGCAGCAGCGTTGTTGCTGTGCTGGTTGAGCAGGTGCAGAGCTCCAAGGAGACACCGTTCGCTGATTCCGGGTCTGCAAGCATTGCCACCGAGGATCTGCTGAGGTACCAGCACAACGGCCGCGCCTCCAGAGACGAGGTCTCTGATCTGCAGTCTGAAGACGGTGAGTGCGGACGTTGTGATGCTGCAGTCTGAACCAGAAACACTCAAAGAGACACTCTCTGATCCCTTCCCAGGCGATGCGGCTGAGCCTGAAGCAACACAGGAGCAAGCTGCGTCCAGTTCTTCGAGTCCCAGAACCAACTCGCATCCGCCGCAGTACGATCTGCCGTCTGCTGGCAACAGCGTCATGAGCTTCGAGGACTTGGACATCGAGGAAGTGGAGCTCACCTAGGCGAGAGAGACTTCGTGATCTGGTGCCCCAACCGTGGGTGAGTGAGTGAATGTGAGTGGCGTGGGTGTCGTTTCTATCGGGTCGTGCGCCGCTCTTGAGGCGCGCTCAAGTCACCTTGACGCCGGACATGCCTCCTGCCTGCGCGATGAGGTCGTTCGTGCGCTCGCGGTACTTCTCGAACTGCTCCTCGCTCTTCTCAATGCCCGTGTCGCCCTTCTTGTACATCACCGCGAGGTTGTGGCACGCCGGCGCAAAGTTCGCGTCGCACGCGCGCTCCAAGAAGCGCTTGGCGACCAGCGGGTCGCGCGCTACGGGGCCCTTCGGCGTGGCGGACAGGTACATGGACGCCACACGGTTGCAGCTGGCGGCGTCGTCGCGCTCGCACGCCTTCTTGAACGCCTCGAGTCCCTTGAGCACGTTCTGCGCATCCTTCGTGAGCACCTTGCACCTTGGCTGCGTGAGAGCTGCTCATTCGCTTGTGCTAAGTGCGCACCTTGTCTCGCCCGACGCCGTTCATGTACATGACGCCGAGGTGGTGGCAGCCTGCCGCGTGTCCGCCGTCACAGGACGTCTCTGGTCGCCGTTGTCGACATGGAGCAGCGTTAGTAGGAAGCGTCCGTGCGCGAAAGCTGCAAGACTAGCGGGCTGCGACGCACCGAAGAGGGTGGTCGCCTCCACGTCGTTCATCTCGACTCCCTTGCCCGCGACTGTCGCCGCAGCCAACACGTTCCTCGTTACTCCACCGCGTGGAGAGCGGGCAGCTACGCAGACAGCGACTCACGCTTGAGTCGCCCGAGGTTGAAGCACGACGCCGCGTACTTGTTCTTGGCGCAGTTGAGCGCGTACATCTTGGCTGCTCGTGCCGTACACAGCGTCAGTGCCGCAGGCGTGGGTAGCGGAGTCTGGTCACAGTGTCGCTGCACGCACCGGCGCCCGCGTAGTCCTTGTCGACGACTGCGAGCCACTCGCCCCAGCTGTGGCAGGCGCTCGCATCGCCTGCATGGAAGCCGTCCCGGACAGTGTGAGCTTGGGAGGTTGTGAGCGAGTAGAGAGAGTGCGGGGATACCGTCGCCGTCGTTGCAGTTCGAGCGGAACTCGTAGTGGCGCTGCTCGAGCTGCTCGTTCACGCGCTGCACCTCGGCGGCGCTGCCGTCGCTGCTGGTGCTGCTCCCGAACACCATCGCGCTGATGCGTGTTAAAGTGTCAAAGTATCAAATCGGTTTGGTACTTGGGGGGTTTTATGCTATTACAAACATCGCACTGTTAAGTTTTCAAACTACCGAAATCATCCTCTTAGTTTGATAAAATCAATAAAAGGCATAATCACACCGAACACGGAGAGCCCAGCACACACAACACAACACGTTGCAGCACCCACCATCAACATGTTGAGAGGATCGTCGGTACCAACCTGCTTTTACCAGCTCGCATTAACTCACCTGGCTCGCAACAGTGCCCATCGATCCTCCACTGAACATCGCTGGACTCTTGGATACAAACCGCAAGCTGAAGAGTCCAGCGACGTCAAGTGATGTGACTCTGCGAATCTTGGACGCTGTCGACTTCAACGCACGCTTTGAGAACAAACAAGAAAGCTGACAGATGGAGAACGGCAGCTCGCGAGCTCTGAGAGCTCTGAGAGCTCTCAATCGCCGACGTGGGCTTCTCCAGTCCGAAGCTCTCTCCAAGCATGACAGGTTGCAGGTGTATCGCCGGCAGGCAAACGACGATTCGATCCTTGCTTGCTCAGGTTGCTCGTTTGCCTCAACGATGCCTTGTTTTCGAGTAGAGCCGGGGTCGGGTTACTCACTGACACGGCAAAGTCTGCTGCTGGCAAGTCGTTGTAAGACGAGATCGCCGGCGACGAACAGCCCATGGCAAGACAGCGTGTATTCGGCGCTGCTTCTGCTGGTGCAGACACTTCCGCCCCCCGGGGGGGGGGGGGGGGGGGGGGGGGGGGGGGGGGGGGGGGGGGGGGGGG
>JAASGM010001009.1:0-10529 GCA_023334215.1 Globisporangium cystogenes | reverse complement strand
CACTCTTCAACGCTTTTCACACAGCACACAGTCACACAAACGGCACGCGGAGATATAGGTAGACGCAGGCCCATACACACTCGCGCTCGAACGCGGCCGGAGGGAGGAGGGAGACTTGCGCAGAACGAAGAAAAACGGCTATTGTATTCGCAGGAGGCGAGCACTCTGTGGCAGAGAACCCACCTCCGTTAAAGTACGATCTCAACTAAGTACGACTTCAACTACGACCGCACGACCGCACTCACCACCTGCTGCGCTGGACCCATCCTCCGCGCTTGGGCTGCTCGGGCGTTCGCTGGTGTCGAGGCCGCGACCCGGGAAGTGACCGCGATGCTGGACTCCGCTGCAGGCTCGGTGCCCGCGTGTTCGCTGTCGATGCTGGTCCCTGGATGCTGGAGCTTCGATGCACTCGTGAGCGTCGTAGACCCAGGGATCTCGGCCGGGAGTCCAGAGACCCAGGAAATATTCGCAGAGCGGGTGTACCCGGGTCCCGGGGACACGTTGGCGTTGTCGCCGTTGGCGTGCGAGTGTTTCCGGAGTAGCGCTGGCGGGTCGAACCTGGGTGGCTGCGACACGAGCCGGGCACTGCGGCTTCAGAGCGCGCACTCGGTGCACCTGGCGTGGTGGCTGCGGTCGGGAGTCCTCGAGAGTCCGGGATGCCGACGGCGTTCTGGGTTCTCGTCGCCCCCCTGGATCCTGGGACGATGCGTGGATACCAGCGGGCGGGCTGCGAGAGGGAGCGCGCGAGCACTCGCGACAGTGCTTTCTGGGAAAGGCGCAGCTGCTATATCACACAAAGCGCAAGCTCAGCAGCTCCGCAACCATGGTGTTTGTCCACTTCAGTCTTCTGTGGCAAAGTGGCCAACCCAGAAGAAAGGATGCACTGTCATGCAGGGGATGGAGAGAGACACACCACTCGTTCCGTCGATGTAAGGACGCCTTCAGCGACTTCGATCGAATGATCTCCCCTCGATCGAAGAAGCCGATAGCACCTCCGTCTGTGTCCTCGGGTTCGACGTAGAGGAGGATTAGGAATAAACTACGAAAGTATCCTGCGGACAGCGGTCCTCACCTCACATTGTGTACCCGTTTTCACTTGCTCTCTCTCTCGTTTCACACTTTTTCAGCCATCTTACCCATATATACAGACATTACACACTCTCCACTGAGCCCGAACTCTTACTGTTAAGTTCGGTCGCCCGCCTAGCACACAAATTTATGTGACTTGAGGACGGCGTCACTCCAGCATGCTGTGTGGGGCACTGGGGCTTGTAGATTCATATGGGCTGCACTCTTTCACACACTTAAGCGCAGGCATGCGATTTCACATCCCATTAGATCTAGCTCATCCCACTCGATCAAAGACAACGCACTTCGAACTAGTCAAAAGCACCGTGATCGACCAAGGAGACTTGCTGCGGTCTGACCATTCGGTAGTATACGATGCACTCACCTAGAGCTATGCACACCAGTACACTTAACCCTCCATCTACTGGTGTTGTACCGATCAACATGTGGTAACAGCAATGGCTCGAAAAAAAGTTTTTGATACAAATTTCAAGATAAACGCGAATTTGCCCGAAAACAGCCACCTCAAGTTTTCTACACGGATTCACAGAGTTAGGTTCAAAGGCAGACAAAATCGAGCCAATGAGATGAGAATGAGAGGTGCAGAGAAGAAACAGTTGACGGAAGCCTGTAGTTTGTGCGTGAGCACGTGGTCCAAACCCTTCACTTTTGAAAACGCGCGCGAACAAGGAAGAAGAAAGGCGAGAATGCATAGGAGACGGCTGCTGCAAAAGGACAAGGAAGTGTTCCTCTCATCGCTAGAAGGCTTGTCGACGGAGGAGCGCATTCGACGGGTCAACCCCTATCGTGCTGCGCTCCAAGGACAGACAGTTGCGAGCGACATCGCCAGCAACTGGTACACTGATGAGGAGGGGAACGGGGGACCGCACGTGAGCGAGCGGAGAGAGCGCGTCTGAGTCGGACACTCCACTTCCTACCGCTCCGCCGCATTGCCCTCGACCAATGGGCAAGGATGCCTCGTGCATGGCCGCCAAGATGAAGGCAAGAGCGAGGAAGGCCGCTGCAGAGGCAACGAGTGCGAGGAAGGCAGTGGCGAGCACAAAGAAGCGGCGGCGGCGGCTGCTGTGGCGACCGGCAAGAAGAAGGCGGCGGTGACCATGACGACGCCAAAGAAGGTGCCGTCCGCAGCGAAGAAGACTGTAGTCAGACGGCTTGGGCTGAATGCTGCGACGACGGACGACGCTACTGCGCAACATGAGACGGGGGTGTCGGCGGAGGAGAGAGACGCAGGTGAGAGCAGCCCATCGCAAGTTCCTGTAGAAGAGCCGGAACCTGCGAGCGCTGCAAGCCCGACAGCGGTACATCGGAGGCCAACATCAGCAGCAGGACGAGCGATCGAGGCGGAAGCTGCTGCTGCTGCAAGTAGGCACGCTCACGGGCGCGCTTTCAAAAAGAAGCTGTGGACGCAGAGCTGGATGAGTACGCCCTCCTGGACGACGCACAGGCACGTGTCGCAGCGCAAGCTGCTCAAGTACAAGCGGCACATCGAGCACGAAAGGCGCGCGCCGAGCAAGGTGAGGAGAAGAGCGACTCCAGCGACTTCGACTCGTCTGTAATGAAGCGGGATGTTTTTCTCACGATCCCGATGCGCACTTGCTTTGTCTCGGCTTCTCAAGCTGCAAGTCCCGGGAAGTTAGGGGAAGAACTTCTGGGACGGTTGGCAGTACCTCACTTGTGATCCCCACTCAGTCGTTCTTTCGGATCGGCCTAACACATTGAACCCTCGGAGAGATGGTCCAGAACCCACACACACTCTTTCATTCTTAACAAACCCGGGAAGTTGCGTCTGAGAACGCACACTCCTTTTTCTTCCCGAGCGATTCACTCTTTTGTCCAAGCCGCACCACTACGGGGCTACGGCTCGGACCACACTTCCTCTTAACTAATCCAAGAAGTTGCGCCTGAGACGCCACTCTTTACTTCCTGGGCGATTCACTCTTTTTTCTGTCCAAGCCGAGCCACTTCCTGGCTCCGGCTCGGGCAAAAGTCACTCCGGCAGTCAATCACACACGCTGCACTCGGAACGATGGGCCCAATGAGCTCTCCACGGTTCCAGATCGGCTTCCGCCGCGGCACATTTCACACTTCCCGAGCTTTCAGTCCAAGCCGGGAACCAGCCACTTCTGGCTTGGTCCCGGAACAAGGTCTTAGGCTCGAGCTTCTGGGTCTCTTGTGCAAGGGCTCTTCGGAACCCGATGCCAAGAATACGCCAGGGGCACTTTCTTTATGTCACACTTGTCAATATGGAATGCGCTCTCGCTTCACGCCCCAGGATTTGCCCGGGCCGATTAGTTCAAGCTGCAAAGTCTCGATTCGCGGAGGTTGAGAACCGTTACTCGCACGCCGCACACTTGCACTCGCACACGTCCACTCGCACACACGTTCACACTGGCCGACCCTCTAGCAGCACACAGATACAAGCACGCCGGTATGCAGTACGCAGACAGGCACTTGATCTTGGGCAAAGGCAGCGCTCGGGCGCGCGCACGATGTCGATGTCGAGGCTGAGAGTCTTGGGCGTGGAGGTGGTCGACTTCGTGGGGGTCGACCACTTGCCGGCGAAGCACTTGCGCGGTTGCTGGCAAAAACGGAACTGAATTGAAAGTTACTTGGCTTTGTGTCCAGCGCTGAAGTCACTGACAGAGTCGACACGGTCTGAGGGCAGCGCCTGTGGCATAGAGCACGCTCCTCCTGAACTTCAACTTGGCTCATCCCCCTGTCGATCGTCGTATCTCCCTGAGGCTCGGGCACTCGGTCGTCGGCTTGGTCGTTCCTGAACATGGCTCGGCGATCTTGGAGCGCTGAGCCAAAACCACGTCAGGATCAGTCGGTACTTCCCGGACTTCCTGATCTTCTCGGGTTTTTCTCAGAGAACGGCTTGGGTATCCGGTCAGCTTGGACTTTCTGGTCACTTTCCCACGTGACGTGTGCGCGTGCCTGCCTCATCTCCGCTCCCCTGTCGCTCCTTCTCGTACCTCTGATTTATTCACCATCGGTGAGCAGCAGGTCCCAGACTTCCGGGAAGGCGCTTCACCACACGACTGTTCGAGAACCAGCGCGAGGGGAGCACAAGAAGCAAGGAGAAGATCATGGAAGCGGAGGCGAAGCAGAAGGACGCTCAGCCTCACGAGCTCCTGGTGTACATCGGCTTGCTGATCGCCAGGATGCTGAACCCACAGACTCGGCAGTTCACTGATCACTGAGCGACGACGGGGAACGGAGTCGTGGCTGCCGGAACGTTCGGTCGCTACATGGGACGCAACAGGTTCTAGCACGTGATGCGGAACATACGCTTCACCAACAATGGCGACCCGAGAGCAGCCAACGACCGCGCATGGAGGGTGAGAAGCGTGGTGAAGGTGCTGCAGCGCACGTTCAAGCAGGGCTGCCAGACTCCTGCTGTACTAGCGTTCGATGAGGCGATGATCCCCAGTCGCAGCCGCTACAACCAGACGCGCATGTACCTGAAGGACAAGCCGCACAAATGGGGCACGAAGCTCTTCGTCACCTGCTGCGCAAGCTCCGCCTGCTTCCTCAGGTGCGTAAAGCATGCGTGTCTTCTTTTTTGTGCGATGTACGAACATGTTGGATCTTCCAACATGTTTCCGGCATGTTGAACTCACATGTTGGATGTGGATGAACATGTGCAGGGTCGAGATCTATTGTGGCAAGAAGCAGCACGCCGCCACGCCAACCGATCTCGACGTACACGCCGGAGCATCTGCAGTGCTTCGCAATCTCGACGCGCTCATGCCCAAGGTTGGTCCGAGCTGGCATGTGGTCGTGACTGACTGCTTTTACACCTCCGTGCAGTTGGCGTTGCAGCTCTTGCATCGCCAAGTGTACATGGTTGGCACTATCATCACGAACCGCATCGGCTACGCGAAAGCGATTATCGCCAAGTGAAAGAAGCGACCGACGAACCTCGAGCGCGGCGACACGAAGCTCGCGATCTCGCAGCGGTTCCCCAGCATGACGGATCTCTCGTGGATGGACTCCAAGCCTGTGCATTTTCTCGCGACTGGTGCTAGCAGGAATAGGACCACAGTGTGTACGTGGCAGTGCTCGTGCTGCACGCACTCATGCTCTAACTGATGTTATTGTAGTGGCTGTTGTGAAGCACGCAAGCAGCCAGGCGATGCTCGCGTGCAAGTGCCATGCCCGCAGCTGGTCGTGGACTACCAGCGCTGGAAGGGTGGCGTGGACGTCCACGACCAGCTACGACTCCAGCGCTACTTCCTTCAGCTCGCGTTCGTGTTCAAGAGGTATTACAAGAGCATCTTCCTCGGCTTGGTCGACGTCGCGCTCGTGAACGCGTTCATCGTCTTCAAGGAGAGCGCGCGACAGCAAGGGCGTGCGGCGCCACGGCGAGACGAGTTTTACGAAACTCTGCAGGCGCAGTTGCTTACAGTCACAGCAAGTGACTTTGCGGCTGTTGAGGTGAGTGGAGCATGTTGACTTGTGGTTTGACAGGTGGCATCGAACTCGTCTCGGCATGTTGATCAATCAAACATGCTACACCGCAGGACACGGCTTTCTCGCCATCACCACAGGCTGCGACGCAGCGGGCAGCTGCAGCCTCTGGGCATCGCATGCTCGAGTGCCCGGACTTCTATGTGTGCTCGAACGGAACACGCAAGCGACGGCACCGAGCCTGCAAGGTCTGCTCTATCGTGAAGGCCAAGGAGCGTGAAGATCGAGCGACTGAGAACGTGGCCCCAGCAGCGACGGATGTAGCGGCGACAGGCGGCGACGAATCGAGTGCGGACGCCAACGACGTTGCTGCTGCTACTGCGTGCGCTGCGCACCCTGCGTTCGTGAAGAAGTCAAAGACCGGCAAGCGCGACACGACCAAGATTTACTGCGATGGGTGCTCCGAGGGATCGGGGAGGTATAGCGCTGCTGGTGTTGCTCGCCTCGATCGGCTCCTTGTCTTACGGTGTGTGCTTGTGTGCCTAGGCTCTACTTGTGCTCGGTGGCGCGGCACCCGCAGCTTGGTGACAGTGCAACGTGCTTCCAGACCTGGCACGAGCAATGGGACTGCGGTGCCGACCGCCTGACTACCAGCCTTATCCAGATGCGGAAGCCCGGCAAGAAGAGGAGCAGCCACCAGATCGACTTCGAGGACGACGAAGAGGAGGAGAAGGAGTATCGTGGCGATTAGTGTACGCGTTTTCGTTGATGAATGAACAGTCTTTGGCGCTGGATCTGGCTCTTTTGACCCATTTTCGTCACTTACAGTGGTATCTCCGATAAAAGGGCCACGCCCGCACACTGACAAGATGAACATGTTTTACCCTAAACCTATTTTGACACCCTTCATGTGCATCCACACATGTTGAATAATTTATTTCCGATACAAAGTGGCTTGCAATAGGATACATCGAACTTAGGCGTGACATATACAAATATTTATATACTTCACATGTTGGAAGGATGCATTTGTGGGTAAAAAATTTGGTGTACCAATTGTGTGCGGTGAATGGAGGGTTAAACATTCCAATAGACACTCCAATGTCTCATTCATGCTTTTGGTACTGTCCAAATTCTCCGTTTGGCAATGCAGGGAAACGTCACCCGGCAGCTATCGGTTACCATCACCAAGGCAAGGAGCTACGGAATTGCCACCACTCCTCGACACGGTCTGCCGCGACCGCCGCCCCTAGATCGAGCACACACTCAATGAAATAGCCACCACGTCGGCCACCAGGCCGCTTCACACGTTGATCTAAGGAACTTCACTCAGAAATAATAGCACACGCTTCTAACGCTCATAACAGTGCCTCCTGCCCCTGTGACCTCTTCTTGATATAGTTGTGACAACCGGATTCGTGTATTCGCTTTTGGGTTAGGCTATGCTGGCTCGATCGTGTCTGCTTTCATCGACATGACAACAACAAATTTGTAGGATTCGAAATAGCTCTAGATCAAACCTGGGTTACCCGATCCGACCCAGCTCGAGAGATCATATACACTTGAACACAACACGACCACATACGAAGGACCAGTCGGTCAGACTCACGTGCACATGTAGTTACCCGCATCCACTCGCACTCTCGTAGACACACCTACAATCACTCGCACTAATTCGCCGGGCAGATCATCCGCAAACACATTATCCACTAGCCGCACTCCACAACGGCTCTCATCCCCCCACGCGGCGACCGTCAGCGCCATCTCACCCCACGCACCTTTGTTTAGCTCGGTTCGCAGGGCTTCAGGCGCTCGCTCTTGACAGAAGGCGGCGCTGCTCGGTAGCTTGGTGGGAAATTGCAGAGTGAGATTGTTGGGTAAAGCTGCTACCCTACAGACCATACACAACCGAAGTCAAGTCAGCCTCGACACTCTCGGCCCGCTCTCGCGTGCGCATGTCCCATGCCGCTCCGTGCGCGTGCCGTCGTCAGCTCTCTCTTGGGCTTCTGCTCTGGGCGCTGCTCGCTGTTGACGGCACTCGGCTTGCTGGTTCGACTCCTCGACGCCCACTGGCTCCATGTATGTTCTTCAAGTTGGCCTGTCCTACTAGATCGAGATGCGTGACCCGATCGAAGTGCCTTCGCGCTCGATCAAAGATTTGCTCACTCGATCGAAGGTCCACGCGCTCGATCGAAGAACTTCACACTCGACTATGAGATGCACGCTCGCTTGTGTGATGAAGTAGGTTCACCGGAACCAGTGGCGTCCATGATCTCGGCAGGCTGAGGCAAGCTATGGGAGCAAGCTTCCTCGGCAGGCTTTGAGGAGCAAGCCACTCAATCCAGCTCCTCTGGTCAGTAACTCACGTTGTGTTTCTCCCTTTGGCTCTTTCAATCCGGGGGTCCCTCAGGCCGCACCACGGCTTGCATTCCACCACCACAGACGAATGTCCTCGGGACACCACTTGCGGGCTGCTGACGTATGAGGCACACACTCAATGCACCACACGCACACCAGCTGAGCTTTTTACGGCTCGCTAAGGCTTTCACACGTCAACGCAAGAGCGCCTCTTACTCTCGCGGACACTGGTCAACGCTCGGCTTTTGCAGCTGAGTGGACCCCTGGTCAACGATCTTAGCACCGAGCTATTGATCGGACCTCGCTTCCACCTCGCTTTGGGACTCCCAGTCAACCTCAGCTCAGCGTGACAGTCTCGGGACCGCCACAGATTCACACACGTGCACACTAGCACCCAAACTCTCGTAATTCGCTCTCTTTATTTGAAACTCTACTCAGACTCCAGCGTATGCGTAAGCTGGCGTCCTCGTGTGTATGGGGGGCACTCAGATGAAGTACCAGGTCACTGGCCTCGCCAGCTTCCCGATATACGAAGGGGAACGCTCAAATTCGTCACTCGGAACACAGCGTCACGCTAACTCTGCACTCGCGCACTCAAGACCCAGCTTAACACGTAAGCACACACACACTGATGCAGGCGTACCGAAGCTGAGTGTCTTGGAGAGGGAGGAAGCGGAGGGAAGCTTGAACTGGGTTCTGGGAGGCGAATTCGAGACTGTATTTTTCAGAGCCAGCCGCGTGGCTGGCTCTTAGAGTTTTGGACCTCCTAACCTAATAGAAGCTCCTACTCCCAGATCTAATTCCTTCCTATGATGATATATACATGACCTCTAAGACATGATAAAAGGCCGATCAGACGACTCAAACTCAGAAGCTGAGCTTTCTCGCCCCTGCTGGTCAGCTGACTTCATTAGCCGACCGGGCGGGTGCGAGAGCGCGCCCCACTTCGTCACACTTGGATGTCTTCGCTGCTCGGTCGTTCATCGCTGGCAGTGGTTCCTTCTGCAAAGGCCTCTCGCTCCACCACAGACCGGTGTCTTGATTGAAGCATCTGGATCGAAGTCGAGATTATGATCGAAACCAAGGAGTTCGATCGGAGCCGTGATTGGCCCTTCTCCGCACTGGCTCTTCTCTTGGGGCGACAGGGCGCTGTCTCCCATCCTCGCCAGATTGCGGAACCTTTCTCGTCGAGGGATTTCGTCACACTTCTCGCAGCGGGTGTCTTCATCCTCGCATCCCGCTGTGTCCCTCTGGTTGGCCGTGAACCACCTGGTCGATCTCGACCGAGAGCGAGCCGATCACGCAACCCCTGCTCTGCGGGTTGTGCAGCCGGAGTGAACGGCTCGCTGGCGTCAAATAGAGCAAATTGCGAAAGCGCTGATGGCTGCATGGGGGGCCAGTGCTGCGGCAACGAGCGCCACTCAGTACCGTCCTGCGTGCTCCTCGCCGCGAGCGCCACCAAAACATCCTCATTGTCGTCGTCGGAGCTGTCGTCCATGGCTGCTCTCTCGTGTGCTGCTGCTGTTGCTTGTGTTGTGTTTGGGTTGTTCTGGTCGTCGAGTGGTAGAATTGATTGGACCAGGGAAAGCACAAAATTCCGAGCTGTTCAGCCAACCCAAACCCTTCTATTTTGTCAAGTTTTGAGTTCGTGTTCCTCCACCTGGACCAGGGCCTTAGGAGCTACAGGCAAACTCCTCAAATTGAGCACCTAGCTAAAATTCAATCGTACATAATAAGAATAGGTCGCTTGATCGAGTAAAAGAAACATTTTTCTACATTATATGCTTCCGTAATGAATAACTTCAGATTTCATAAAAAATAATTTGTGATACAGTTTACCGACAGTGAAAAAACGGGCGCAAAATTCAAGTCCGTGGTTGAGGAAAGATAAGTTGGCGAGCGTCTTGCGAGGAAAGCCACCAATACAGACGCCAGCTATCGCACCCAATTGTTTCTCGGGTTGTGGAGTCACCGCTGATACACGAGTGACGCACAGCACTCGTATCAAACACGAAAATGTCTCCTGTTGTGCCCATTTTTGGGGGTTTTGATGATTTTATGCAGAATATTGTGATCTTTCGTATATGCTACAAAAACTGTCTTATGCAAATGCTCAACTTGAGGGTTTGCCTGTAAATCCTGTAAATTCGTTTATTTGTTCGGTAGTGGAAATTTCCTAGAATGATCTGTAGCCTTCTCATTTTCTGATTTCCAATCGGAATGCCAGATTGGTGCACAGAGTGTAACCTGTGCGCGATTCAAAAGATAATAGTTTTAAATCAACTGCTAATAATGTTTCATTGTTCGCGTTGAGCATGCTTTGAGCAGCCCCTCGAGCAGCCCCTCGAGCACTCCCGCTGCCACGTTATCATCGCGCATCCGAAGTCAAATTTCAGTACGCAAAGTGGTTGTCAAGCACATAATACGAACACCAGAACATGCCAAGTCAGATGCATCACCGACAAAGAAGGTACACTTTCGGTTATTACTGTGCAGACGCTACACCTCAGCGTACAAGTACATCTGCGTGCTCGATCGATCGACAGGAGGTGTGATGCCTCTGTCGTCGCGTCGGATTCTATCAGCGCTCTCCGTATTCTCGAAGAACCGCTGCCCGCTTGCATCGTGGTCGCGTCCGCCGAAACTGGATTTGCCGGCAGTCACCGTCT
>JAASGM010000101.1:0-37777 GCA_023334215.1 Globisporangium cystogenes | reverse complement strand
CTCGTCGACATGGCGCCGAGCGACAGCGACTTCGACGAGAGCAACGACGAGAGCCTCTCGCTCGTGACACCCGAGCCACCGTCGCCGCTGTTGCCTCCGGACAGCAGCTTCAGTAGCAGCAGCAGCAGTGGCAGCCATGACTCGACAAGCGGTCAAAGTGCGTCCAAGGTCCACGGGGTGGACATCGAGTCCTCACCAACTGGAACGTGGTTGGCCGGTGCTTCCGACGCTCGAGTCGGCGATCTATCCGCTCCTGCTCCATCGACTTCGGCGACCGGGAAACTCAAAGTTCGCAACCGAAGCAGCGTCGACACTGGCGGCAGCAGTGGCAGTTCGAGCAACAGCAGCAGCGCTTCGTCCTTCCCGACGCCGTTCAGGTGCTACGGCGACTTCTGCGGCTTCGAGCTGTTCGAGCTCCCGCGACAGCCCCATCAGCAGCCCAATCCAGCTACGGCGAAGCTCGACGGCGATGCCAAGCGCTCCAGCAGTAGCAGCACCGTCACCACGTCTGTGAAAGCGAGAGCCAAGGCGCTCGCGGGACCACTCAACGCGCTCCAGATGCTCTTCCCGCCAGACGAACTTGCAGCTCTCAACACCGACAGTCTCAGCAACCTGCTGCTCCGGCCGCGCTCCAGCACGGACGACACCGTGTCCAGTCCAGTCGCGGTGTCCAAGACCCCAGTCGCAAGCACCGATCTGCACGTGATCACGTACAAGTCGATCGCGCTCGCGAAGGCGAACCGAGAGCACCTGAAGATCACGCTGCAAGCGCAGAAGCGCGCGGAGCACGGGGAGCTCGCCGACCGGCGCGGCGGAAGCACTAAGAACGCATCCGCGAGCAGCAGCGGCAAAGCCGGTCGCCGTCGCTCGAGCCTCCTCGACAGCACAGCCGCGCAGGACTTCCGCCACGACTCGCGTCTGCGCGTGTTCGGCGAGATGGGCGACGGCGTCGCCAGCTACTACCGCCAGGTGCGGGTCTGCAGCGACTGCTACGCGATCTACACGCTCCTCGACGCCGCGCGCAAGCTCAAGGCGGCTCGGGAGGGGGGCAGCACAGGCGCAGAGCTCGACAAGCACCGGCAGCAGCTCCTCAAGCGCAAGCTCCACGACGAATGGGACCAGCACGTCGCCAGCGAGCTCGTCGAGAAGGAGAAGCTGTACCTGCGCAAGCCCAAGGGAGGCGCCGCCAGTCCAACGAAGCAGAGCACTGGCGCTGCCCCGCAGGTCGAGAAGCCATCCAGCGACGCGGAAGCAGCACCGGCAGCTCGCTTGAAGCTCGGCGACGCCCTCGTCGAGCGCGGCGCCATTCTTCCGATGCTGCTGTCTCCCAAGGAACTGCGCTCGGAGCCTCGCAGCGACAGCTCTGAACCGCTGAGCTCGAGTCTGCTCCACTCCGTTAGCATGCCAGCGCTCTCCAGCACGAGCAGCGGTGGGGGCGGGAAGCCGAGCTGCTTCGCTCTCCCTGTAGCTTCGAGTTCGGACTCCGCGGCGACGCGACAGCACGTGCGAGGCAGCGCCGGCGTCCGAGGGCTCGACAGGTACCTGCGCGGAGAGAACCGGCGCATCGCGGAGCCAGCGCTCGTCGAGGGCGAGCTCTTCGCCTCCAAGGCGGCCGGCGCCAGCTCCGAGTCGCGCTCCAGCACTCCCGTGACCAAGTCGCACGTCAGGGCCTCCGCCTCGGCCTCCTCGGAGGTCCGCACGGTGCTGCTGGTCGGCTCGGACGCCGCGAGCCTCGAGCTGCTGCACCGCGGCGTGAGCGCCATCCCGTCGCTCGCGCTCGACGTCGAGAGCTTCCAGAGTCCGCACGAGGCGCTCGCCGCCGCCCAGCGCTTCCACTACGACCTCGTCCTCTGCGAGCGCGACTTGGCGGCCGCCGGACTGCGCGACGGCCTCGAGTTCGTGCGCCGGCTGCGCCAGTTCGAGCTCCAGGCGTCCGTCACGGCCTCTGGAGACCCGGCGCGGCGCCGCACGGCCGTCATCTGCGTCGCCGCCGAGACGAGTCGCGACGACCTCCAGCGCTACCGCGACGCCGGCATGGACGGCTGCGTGGGGAAGCCGCTCAGTCTCGAGTCGCTGCACCGCACGGTGCGCGCCGCCCTCGCTGGCGCGGCGGACGCCGCGGTCTCGAGCGCCACCGAGGCGCTCGCGCACGCCAAGCGCGAGCAGCTCGAGCGCAAGCGGCGACGCCGGCGCCGCCTCGAAGCCGCGAGCGCGCTGCCGCTCCCGGGGCTCGCGGCCATGGACGCGCGCGAGGACGTCGCCGCCGGCACGTTCCAGCTCGACGCCGAGACCGCCGTGCCGTACTGCGTGCTCGGGCGGCCGGAGCTGCAGCCGGCGCGCGTGCCCAACACGTTCTTCGGGCTCGTGGTCGTGCACGACCTCTTCGACACGTGGGAGCGCCTGCAGCTGCTGCTCCAGCCCGTGTTCGCGCGCTACGGCGGCGCCGTGCAGGTGCTCGTGTGGAACTACCCGGGTCAGGCGTACACGTCCTGGCGGCGCGGCGCGCTGCTCAACAACGCGTTCCATGCACAGTGCCTGCACGCGCTGCTGCGGCACCTCGGGCCGCGCGGCCGCGGGCTCTGGCGCGACGCGCCGTACTTCCTCCTGGGCATCGGCAACGGCGGCAGCGTCGCCGCCGCGTTCTGCGCGCACGCGCCGCCGCTCGACGCGAACGTGCGCGCGCTCGTGCTCGTGAACGCGTTCGCGTTCGTCGACGCGCCGCTCGCGCAGTTCCTGCACGACAGCCTCGCGGTCCTGGCGACGACGCCGGAGAGCCGCCCGGACCTGCCCGTCTACTTCCACGCGCGCTTCCTCTTCTCGCCCGCGTACCTCGCGCGCGTCTCGGCGCCGCTCGCGCTCAACCTGCTCACCGCCGTCGCGAACCCGATCTCGCTCGCCGGCCGCCGCGCGCTCTGCCTCGGCGCGCTCGCGAACGCGGACGTGCTCCGCGGCGGCGACGGCGGCGCCTCGCGGCTGCGCGTCCCGCTGCTCGCCGTCTGCTCGGCGCAGAACGCGCTCGTGGACGCCGGCGCGCAGGTGGCCAAGCTCGCGGGCCTCGAGACCGTCGACTCGATCGCCAAGGCGCTCGCGTCGTCGTCGGTGGGGCGGAAGTCGCGCTGCTGCGTCGTGTCGCTGCCGGGCGGCCACGAGGCGCTGCAGGAGTGCAAGCAGGAGCTGCTGCTGCTGCTCGAGCAACTCGTGACCGGCTACCACGAAGCGCAGGCATCGCCGCCCAAGGCGTTCGCCAAGCCATTCGCCAAGCCGCGCGCCGGCCTCCCGAGCCGCGACGAGGAGCAAGGCGACCGGAAGGCGGCCAAGCCGCGGCGCTTCGAGGACGCGTTCCTCGATAACGCGCTCGCGAGCGCCGCGCGCAACCAGCTGCCGTCGCCCGAGCGCGTGCAGTGGACGCAGTTCCAGCACGAGAGCGCGCAGCGCACGACGCTGCGAGCCCGCGACGTCGCCGCGCTCGACAAGCAGCAGCTGCAGCCGCCGGCGTCCTCGAAGCGCGTGGCGGTGGCGTCGTCGTGGGACCCGACAACGCCGGCGTTCGAGCGCCTGAGCTCGAACGTGATCTACAAGGTCGGCGACGGCTCCAAGATCTACCCGGGCACTGGAGCTACCGGAGCCACCGGAGCCGGAGCGCCGGAGCTCAAGGAGTACATGGCCTGGCGCGTGAAGCGCAACCAGAAGCGCCTCGAGCGCATGGCGCGGCAGGCGCGCGTGATCCAGCGCGCGTTCCGCGCCTTCTCCGCGCGCGCGCGGCTGCGGCGCGTCACGCAGACGCGCTGCGCCGTGGCGCTCCAGCGGCTCTGGCGCGCCAAGCTTGCGCGCACCAAGTACAAGGGGCTCCGGAAGGAGGACTGGGCCGCGCGCCTGCTGCAGCGCCACTGGCGCGGGAAGCTCGGCCGCGACGCGTTCAGCCACCGCGTGCGGCGGTACCTCGCCGCCGTCGCGATCCAGCGCGTCGCGCGCGGCTTCCTCGCCGCTGCGTTCGTCACGCGCATCCGACGCCGTCTGCACGCGTCCGCGGTCGCGATCCAGCGGCTCGCGCGCCGGTTCCTGGCTCGCCGCCGCGCGTTCCGCCTGCGCCGGCGGCGCAACGGCGCGCTGGCGATCCAGCGCGTGTTCCGCGGCCACGTGGGCCGCCGGCGGTTCGCGCGCGAGCGCGACAAGTTCGTGTACTCGACGACGCAGTCGCAGGGCATCGCGTTCGGCAAGCAGATGCTGCTCGAGTACAAGCTCGCGGGCACACAGCTGCAGAGTCACGTGGCGCTGCTCGCCAAGGCCAAGGCGGACGTCGAGGCGCAGGCCGAGGTGCTCGTGCGCGAGATCTGCGACTTCGACGACGGCATCCGGCTGCTCGAGGCCGAGATGCACGCGCTGAGCCGGGCGGAGACCGACGCGTCTGGGAGAAGCGCGGCGCTGGACGAGCCGAGCCGCTGGGCGCTCCGCGAGCAGAAGATGCGGCTCGACCGTGAGTTCACGCAGATGCTCGCGCAGCTCGCGGTCCGCAAGGAACGGCTCGGTGGGCTCGAGTTGAAGCTCCAGCAGCTCGACCGCGAGCGGCTCGAAAAAGAGGACGAGCTCAAGGGGCTCGAGCGTAAGCTCGTCGTGCTGCTCGACGAGCAGCAGCACGAGCTCGCCAAGATCAAGGCCAAGCAGCACCAGCAACAGCAGCTCGCGCTTGACCTCGCGTCGCCGGCGAGCGCGAGCGCCGGGAGCGCCAGCCCGTCCTGGACCCTCGGGAGCGCGTCCGCGGCGGCCGCGCACTCGGCGTCGGCGTTCACGCAGCAGCAGCGCGAGGAGGCCAACTCGCTCATGGAGTCGACCGAGACGATGATGAAGTTCGGCTTCATGTCCATGTCCATGACGTACTTCAGCAGCATGAACATGGTGCGCGCCATGCGCAAGATCGGCGCGCACCACATGACGCTCGACAGCGCCGCCGCGGTCGCCAACCACAAGTGGCCCGAGCTTGGGGCCAGCGGTGGCGGTGCGGCGTCGGCGTTCGAGCCCGCGGTCCCGAGTGGCAGCTTCCCCGGACAACAGCCGCTGCAGGTCGCAGGCTGGAGCGTCGCGGACGTCGGCCGCTGGCTCGACACGCTCGCGCTCGGCCAGTACAAGCGCGCGTTCGCAGACGCCGCCACCGACGGCGCGCTGCTGCTGCACCTGAACGACGACGACCTCAAGAACACGCTCGGGCTCGAGCACCGCCTGCACCGCAAGAAGGTGCTGACGTCCGTCGAGCAACTCCGGGAAGCCGAGCGCGTCAAGATGCTCAAGCTCTTCGGCGTCAACCAACCAGACAGCCTGCCGACCGGAGCCACTGGTGCTGCTGGAGTTGGTGCTGGTGCTGGAGCTGCGCTGTCGCCGTCCCGAGCGCCGCAGCCCAGCAGCTTCGCAGCGCCGTTGTCGCCTGGCGCTCCGTCGTCTCCCGGGGCCGCGGACTCTTCCGAGAGCGCGAACGCGAGCGCGGTGGCCGGCGCGAACCTCAAGGTCGTCGTGGCGTTCCCCGAGTTCTGCGCGCTCGTGCGCCACGGCAAAGTCAAGCAGCTCAAGGAGGCGCTCGCGAGCGTCCCGGACCGACGCTTCGACCCGCTCGCCGTGCGGCAGCCGTTCGCGCCGGGCGTCGGCACCGTCTACGACGACCTGCTCGAGAAGAGCGCGTTCCACCTCAACAAGAGCGACGAGAACGGCAACTCGCCGCTGCTGCTCGCGGCGCAGAACAACGGCCTCAAAGTCGCGCAGCTCCTGGTCGCCAAGGGCGCCAACCCCAACCACCAGAACGTACGTACGCGTGCTTGGGGGAGGAAGCGCCGCCGCGACTGAGCTGACGCTCTCTCTCTCTCTCTCTCTCTCGCTTGCTCTCCCGCTCTCTGATCAGAGGAACGGCAACACGGCGGGCCACTACGCCATGGCCTACAGCTTCTTCGACCTCGGCGCGTGGCTGCTCGACCCGGACAAAGGCGGCGGCCGCGACGACCTGCTCAACGACAACGGGCTCGCGGCGTACGACGGCCTCTCGTAGCCGCCTCCGCGCGCCTTCTCGGCGCTTCGCTCGAGACGCCGCGCGGCGTGCAGCGCGCCGCCGCCGTACACCAGCGCTTGGCTCAGCACTGCGGCGCGTCAGCTGCCGACGTCACGTCACTGAAGAGCAGAGAGGGGGATGACGCACCTGCTGCCAGCGTCAGCGGGTCGGCGAAGTCCACCGGCGCCCGCGCGTCCACCAGCTGCGCGAAGCCGTTGGTCACCGCGTGCAGCAGCACGCACTCGAGCAGCGAGCGCGAGACGGCGAGGCGCAGCGACAGGAACACGCCGACGAGCATCGCGAAGCTGCTCTGGTACGCGACGTAGCTGCGCGAGTATGCGGCGCCGACGCCCCGCGCGTTTGCGAGGTGCACGAGCGCGAAGAGCGCGCTCGCGAGCGCTGCGCTGCGCCGCACGGCCGCCGCCCCCAGCCGGTTCCACACCAGCAGGAACACGAGGCCGCGGAAGAAGAGCTCTTCGCGCAGCGGCGCCAGCACCAGCGCAGGCAGCAGCGCACCGCCGCTGCGCCACGCGAAGAGCGCACGCTCGTCGGTGCCGTCGCGACGCAGCCAACGCTCTATTAGCGCGGTGGCTGCGACGACGAGCGTCTGCGCCGCCGCGAGTGTCGCGACGGCTGCGATGCTGGCGCGCGGCAGGCGCAGGAGCCCGAGGTCGCGCACGAGCGCGCGGCGGTCGGCCTGGAAGAACCAGCCGGCAAAACTGAGCGCGCCGCTGAGGAACACGGCGAGCGACGCGATGTCCGCCGCCGCAGGCGCGGCGCTCTGGTGGCCGACGAGCGGTCGGAGTGCCGCGCGCGTCACTGCGGCGGCCGCGGCACCGGCGAAGAGTAGCAGCTGCCCGACGCCGAGCGCCAGCGTCGCCTCCATGCAGACCACGACCCCTGCGACCGCAGGCGGCAGCGGCGCGGGGGCTGCAGACGCCGCCGCAGCTGGCGCCTGCTCCTGGAGCGCCTCGAGCACGCGCAGGAGCCCGTTGCGGGTGCTGCCATGCAGCCACTTGATGCGCGTCATCACCGGATCCGAAAAGGCAATGTGTCAAAATCAATGGACATGTTTCGCGCTTTTCGTGCACAATTATTTTGGCGAAGGACAATCACGACAATCACTCTCAGATGATGGAGCTCGCGTGCGCGCGCGCGGTCTGCTTGGCGCGGCGGCGCTTGACGACGCCGAAGGCCGCGAGCAGCAGCCCGAGGATCGGGCCTGCGATGAGCACGGGCACCATGCAGCTCAGCATCGCGGCCACGAGCTTGTAGCTGTCGATCTGCGTCGCGCCGATCGTGGCGCTCTCGCCGACCCAGTACGCCGGCACGATGACCTCGGGCTGCAGGCCCGGCCACTGCACGTCGCTCATGGCGGCGGTCGCGTTCAGGCTCGAGCGCGAGAGCGCGTACGCCGCCTGCAGGCGCTTGCGCACGACCATCGTCTTGCCCGTGCCGGCCTCGATGTCCACGGTCGTGAGGTACGCGTCCGCGTACGCGCTCTTGACGGCGCCGCCGGCGTCGTAGAGCGTGCTCGCGTCCGCGGCCGCGCCGTCGCGCATCGTGATCGCCACGCCGGCCGTGAGTGACGCGTCGCCGTAGAGGAACATCGGGTACGACAGGTACGCGAGGAAGCCCGCGGTGAACGCGAGCGACTGGACGCCGTCGACCGGGAAGCCCGTGCCGAGCGCCGCCTTCTGCGCCGAGTACGACAGCAGGTCGCTCGGCGCGAGGAACCGGTGCAGCGTGATGCCCTCGTACTCGCGCGTCGCGTCCGCCTTGACGACCGAGATGTTGAACTTGGTCTGGTCCAGGTACAAGCTGATCGCGCGGCGCGGGAGCTCGTCCTCGAAGCCCGTCATGTGGACGCCGCCCGGCCGGATCGTCGTGCCGTCGCCGCCCTGCACCTTGGAGCACGTGACGTTCGCCACCGGGCTGACGCAGTTGGCGTACGCGCCGAACGCCGCGATCTCAGCGAGCGTCGGGTTGCGCCGCGCGTCGAGCGTCGCCCAGATCGCCGTCTCGTTCGCGCCGTTGAACGTCTCGTACTCGCTGATCGCCGCGCTGTCGTCGCAGCCCGTGCGCTGCACGTAGAGCCCGAGCGTCGCCGCGTCCGGCGCCGCCGCCGAGAAGTCCATGCCCGACGTCTCGACCGCGCCGGGCAGCGGCGCCGCGCAGAGCCCCGCGGCCGCACAGAGCGAGCCGCACGTGGCGGCGGCGAAGTTCTTGGCCTCGGCCTCGCCGAACTTGGCGGCGTAGATCGCCGTGATCGTGCCGCACGTGAGCGGGTTCACCGCCACGACGGACTTGCCGAGCGCGCACTGCTTGCACTGGGCGGCGATCGCGAGGCAGTCGGCGCCGGCGCAGCTCGCGCACTTGGCCTCGAGGCCGGCGCCCTGGCACACGCCGACGTAGTTGGCGCCGAGCCCGAGCCCCGCGAGCAGGCTCGGGTACCCGAGCGCCCACTGCGCGATCGAGCGCTTGGCGAACAGCCCGTTGTACGCGAAGCCGTCGAACTTCATGGTCGCGAGCACGCTCGGGCCGGCCGCCAGGACCTGGAGCACGAGACTGTCGGCCGTCGTGGCCTTCATGGCGTCGGCGTCGAGCGAGTTGAGCCCGTTGAACCAGCGCATGAGCTGCACCGCGTTCGAGCCGATCATGGCCGTCGCGGCCGACACGTTCGCCCCCTTGGCGAACGTGCCGAGCGCCAGCGCCGTGAGGAACGCGCGCTCGCCGCCCGCCTGCGCGATCACGTTCAGGTACCCGGTGTCGTACGAGATCACTTGGTCGGCGTCGCTGCAGCCCGCGCAGCTCATCGTCGGCTCGAACGTGTGGTACGTGTACTGCTTGTACCGGATCCGGTCGTTGACCACGGACACGTCGACGCGCTTCTGGCGCTTGCGGTACACGTACGGCCCGACCTCGGTCACCTGGAGCTTCGTGCCGAGCGCCAGGTGCGCCTCGGCGTTCGTGGCGTTGAACATGTAGAGGCTCGAGTAGTACGGCGTGCAGTCCGCGCAGTCGCCGTACGCGTCCGTGAAGAGCTCCTTGTTGCCGGCCGCGGTCGAGCACGTGACGGCGCTCGAGCGAATCGTGTCGTCGATCACGGGCGGCATCACCGTGCTGAAGAGCACGGACGAGAGCACGAGCAGGAGCCCGAGCACCACGAGCGTCGTGCCGATGACCTTCGGCGAGCATCGACCCGGCGAGCGCTCCTCGAGCTTGGCGAGCGCCGTGTCGGATCTGCGTGGGGGGGGGGCGACGGCGACACGGTTCGCGTCAGATACGGTGTTGCAACCTCCTCGTCCCCCATCCGGCAGAGCAAGAGCGGACGTACTGCTTCTCGAACTGGTCCTGCTGGTACGGGTTCTGTATCGTCATGGAGAAGCGCGGAGACTCGAAGCTGTCGCGCTTGCCGGTCATGGTGGTGGTGGCGGCGGTGGACGCGCGGACGGGCGATCAGCCAGCGAGCCAGGAGAGTCGGCCGCGAGGAGGAGGAGAAGAAGCGTCCGACGACGCCGCGAGAAAGTGATGAATGAGCCGGCGGAGAGAGTCGCCAAGGGAGCCCGCGCCGATCGGCGATCGGCCACCACCACCAGCGAGCCGTGAGAGTCAGCGGCGAGGAGGCGGCAGTGCATCGCTGCTGCCTGCTGCTGGCTGCTGGCGGCGAGTGCGGTCAGCACGATTGACTGATGTGGCGGGAAGGCTCCTCCTCACGTTTTGCACGCGGACACTGCCCCGCCGCTTGGCTCGGCTTCCAGGCTTGGCGGATCAGCAGATTCCACTCGCCACTCACTCGCGATCCGAGGTCGTGCCTCGTCTCTGTACCGAAGGCATCGTTATCATCGCGACCCCGCCACTTCTCCACACACCACGCACAACACTGCGAAGCGGCCACACACACTGCGCGTATCGCCGCAGGGTTCACTGTTCTCTCTCGCTCGCTGGGGCGACGGTCTACTGCTGCTGCATGGCGTCACGCGCGGTCGTTCATGTTCGTCCGCCGCTACCAACGACGCAAGTCACCTGCCACATGACGCAGAGAACACGACGCGAACCGAGTCGATAGATAAGAGGTTCATTCATTCGCTCAGCTCGCTCGCTCACTCGCCTCTCTTCGTCTCGAGAGCGCGACGCGGTCGGCAACGACGCACGACACTGGACGCTAGCCACACACGGGAGAAGCAACGGGGGGGGGAGCCGACGCGCCTCGCAAGAGCGCGAGCAGGCGGGCGGGCGGGCGACCGAGACCGACAACAAGTTTCTTACGCGTTGCCCGCCGCCGACTTGCTCGCCGCCGACGCGTGCTTGCGACTGTAGAAGAAGCCGTAGCCCGCGAGCCCGAGGCCGACCACGATGCCCACGATGAGCACCGGGATGAGCGAGCCGAGGATCGTCTTGATCTTCTTGTAGTAGTCAACGCGCTTCGGCGCCGCCTCCGCGAGCTCCTCGCCGTAGTACGCCGGCACGATCACCTCGATCGGCAGCTTGGGCCACAGCACGTCGCTCATCGCCACCGTCTCGTCCGCCACCGACCCCGACAGCGCGTACGCCGCCTGCAGGCGCTTGCGCGCGCGCATCGTCTTGCCCGTGCCGGCCTCCACGTCGATGTACGTCGCGTACTTGGCCGCGTACACCTCCTTCAGCACGCCGTTCTCGTACAGCACGTCGTTCGACGCCACCTCGCCGCCCTCGAGCGTCAGCTCGACGCCCGCGAGCAGCGACGCGTCGCCCCACAGGAACAGCGGGTACGACACGTACGCCAGGAAGTTGGTCGAGAACCCGAGCGGCTGCACGCCGTTCACCGGGAAGCCCGTGCCGAACTGCACGTTGGTGCTCGACGACACGAGCAGGTCGTTCGACGCCTGGAACCGGTGCAGCGTAATGTCCTCGAAGTCCACCTCCGTCTGCATGTTGTACAGCGTCACGTTCTGGTTCGCCTGCAGCAGGTAGATGTTGTTCGTCGCCACGTCCATCTCCGACTCGAAGCCGCTCATGGACACGCCGCCCGGCTTCACGCTCGTCGCGTCGTTGCCGCGCACCACCGAGCACGACACGTTGCTCGGCGGGCTGATGCAGTTCGCGTACGACTGGAACGCGATGATCTCCTTCAGCGTCGGGTTGCGACGCTTGTCGAGCGTCGCCCACAGCGCCGTGCTCCGGTACCCGTCGAACTGCTCGTACTCGTTGATGAAGTTCTTGTCGTCGCAGCCCGTGCGCGCGACGTACTTGTTCAGCGCCGCCGCCTGCGGGGCCGTCTTCGTGTAGTCCAGACCCGACTTCTCGATGATGCCCGGCAGCGGCGCCGCGCACAGCGGGATCGCCGACGAGCACAGGCCGCACGTCGAGCCGTTGAACGTCTTCATCTCGGCCTCGCCGTGCGCCGCGCCGTACACCGACAGGATGTGGCCGCACGACACCGGGTTGATCGCCATCACCTTGGCGCCCGACTTGCACTTCTTGCACTCGTTATGGATCGCCAGGCACTCCGGAGACGCCTCGTTGCCCACGCACTTGGCGCAGTTCTCGTTCATCTTGGCGGCCACGCACACGTTGACGTAGTTGGACGCCAACCCGATGCCCGCGAGTATGCTCGAGTACCCGAGCGCCCACTGCGAGATCGTGCGCGACACGAACAGCCCGTTGTACGCGAAGCCGTCGAACTTCATGGTCGCGAGCACGCTCGGGCCGGCCGCCAGGACCTGGAGCACGAGACTGTCGGCCGTCGTGGCCTTCATGGCGTCGGCGTCGAGCGAGTTGAGCCCGTTCACCCACTTCATCATCTGCGGCGCGTTCGTGCCGATCATCGCGGCCGCGGCCGACGCGTTCATGCCCTCGGCAAACGTGCCGAGCGCCAGGCGCGTGAGGAACGCGCGCTCGCCGCCTGCCTGCGCGATCACGTTCAGGTACCCGACGTCGTAGCCGATGACCGAGTCCGAGTCCGAGCAGCCCGCGCAGCTCTTGTCCTGCACGAACGTGTGGTACGTGTACTGCGTGTACGTCACGCGCTCGTTCTCGAACGAGATGTCGCCGCGGATCTGGCGGCGGCGGTAGACCCACGGGCCGACCTCCTTGAGCTTGAGCTTGGCGTTCGTGCTCAGGTGCTCCTCGGCGTTCGTCACGTTGAACATGCGCAGCGCGTAGTAGTACGGCGAGCAGTCGTCGCAGTCGCCGTACGGGTCCGTGTACGCCTCCTTCTTGGCATCGTCGAGGTTGCACGTCACGACGCCGGACTGCACCTTGTTGTCGATGATCTTGGGGAGCACCGTGCCGTAGAGGATGCCGACGATCACGAGGAAGGCGCCGAAGCCGATGAGCGACTTGCCGATCACGCTCGGCGCGCACTTGCGCTTGCCGCCGCCCTCGTGCGGGACCTTCTCGTAGGCCTCGGTGGGCGTCTGTGCGGCCATCTTCGTCCTGCGGCTGCTTCCTGCTGGAGAGAGCGAGGCTGGAGGCTGGGGAATGGAGAAGCGACTCGGGGGCTTGGCCGCAAATCCGCGAATGACATCGGCCGCTGCTGCTTCCTGTGAGACCGCGGTGCGAGTCTCCGGAACGAGCGAGCGAGTGGCGCGGAGCTCGTGAGGGTGAGAGACCGACGACCGAAGACCGAAGACGGGAAGCGCTTCGGGTAAAAGAGAGCGCGCGACACCGGACCGGACCTCGCGCCCCGGCGCTGCGCAGCGCACAGGTTCAACTTCTCGCATCACAGAAACAGGTGGCGCGCGCGAGAGACCGCGCCGGAGGTTATTCGTGATGTGCGAGGGTTATACCGTAGCTGTGGACGAGTGTTGTTGTCGTTGTTGTTGTGTAGGCTGTTACTGGAGTGGCCATGGCGTGGATCATTCAAAGCCGCGCTCGCGACTCGAAGCATGACGGTGTGGTGCGTTCGCGATACGCGTTGTCTCGCGGTTGAGGTGGATCGTATCGCCTTGTGTCGGGATTCATGCGCAAATTCGTTTGGCAGCACCATTGAAGTCAAGATACACCTTGAGACAGCGATAAACCTAGCAAGCACCACGGCAAAGAACCACACGCTAATCACCTGTGTGACTCGATGCGATCGTCTCCTGTTCAGTCTGGCTTGCTCGACCTCAACCTGTGGTTCCCCACCGCAGCAATATTAACCTGTTTTCTTTTTAACCCTTGGAACTTACTAACGCTGTTAATTTGGCGGCACACACAAAAGCTGTCCTCTTCTTGTCCGCTCTGGACGATCGCGCGAATCGATCGATCAGCCACCACGGCGACCGCGACGCAGGCGTCGTCACAGATGCTGGCTCCATGAGGAACTTGCCGAGCGACAAGAAGCCGAGGAGGCAAACACCTTGCAAGTTTAGTATACATACTCAGCCAGCCGATCTCAAAGCGAAGCATTCGAGAGTCGAACGACAAGGTCACTCTCTCATTCGAGCGGGAGCACACACACACACACAAACACACAAACACGTGAGCAAGCGCGCTCGAGAAAAGAACCGCTTGACGCGTGAAGCAAGGTTGCGGGCGGCGCACATCTGGCGGGAAATGAGGCGAGCGCGCGATACAAACTCCGAGTGATTCGCTGGAGCGAGCGGCGCGTGTGATGATGGCGCATGGTATTACGTACTCCTCCCCGGCTACGAACAAGCGACGCCAGTCAGCAGCCAATCAGCACGTTATCGTCGTCTATCAAGGGTTTTGTGAGAGAGTTTGCTTGTGTGAGAGAGAGAGCTTGGTGCTTGTGTGAGAGAGCAAAGCAAGACCGAGCGAAAGCCTGTAGAGAGTCCGAGTCCGTCGACACACAAGCGAGCGTGTTTGTGAACGAGGAACTCGCTTGCGTGCAGGAGCCATCGCTGGGTGTCTGCATCCTGTTTCGCTGACCAGAAGAGTGAGGTCTCTCTCGCTCTCGACGCATCCCTCGCTAGCGACTTACGGAGCTTCAGACTTCAACGAGCCGCCACGACTCGTGCGTGTCGAAAGCCCGATTCCGACGTGATCGAGGCTTCGATGATCTTGCTGCCCATCAAAATCGAACGAAGCCCGGCGCTGCCAACCCTCGCGCGCGATGCAAAAGCACAAGCACAAGAGCAAGCAAAGCCACACTTGGAAGCTCCAGCAAACGCTCATTCTCTCGCTCGCATCTGCAGGACGAAGACCAGCCAGAGAGCCCGAAAGTTTTGCGCCTCCACGATTAAAAACCGCATTGTATGGCACCAGAACGAGAATGCCGGAATACAAACTCCAAGTCGACTCGTGTCCACAGAACAAAGAAATGGCGTTTCACGTTCCATTTTTGTTTTTAACATCTAGGAGGGTTATTCATTCAGGTTAAACTCGCCACATCCAAGCACTGCTACTGCGCTCAGGCTGCTGCCTGCCATTTACACCTGTACTAGTGCATATAGCCACAAGCTCTGCGCATGCTGTTATCGAGCACGTCGAGCGTATCTGGCTGAATGGTATCTGCCGTCACGAGACTCGGCCACGACGACGACAACAGGAACTGGATGCAAAAGTCGATGTGTGATCCTGATTCATAAAAATCACGAAACGATTCATGTTCACCAGCCAATCAAAACTAAGGAAACCTTCACATTTCAGGGAAACAGGTTCACGTTCGTGACCTGAAACAACACCTTGTCGACTCCACAACTCGGCGGTCGCTTTGTTCGCTCGCTCGCTCGCTCACTCTGCTTGCGCTCGTGTTAAACGAGAGAGCACCTCGTCGCCACGTCTCGCGGAGATCTGGAGATCTGGAGATCTGGAGATCTGGAGATCTGGTCGTCGTGTACTGATCTCACAATCGCGCGAGATCCTCGTTCGGAGATAGCGCACTCCCTCCACGAAACCCGACTTCCGACGACGAATCCTCGCCTCGTGTGTGACTCACTGGGACCAACGAGTTGCTTGATCGCCATCTTCAGTTCTCCGGATCGGTCGTCTGCGTCCGTCGCTCGTGTCTCTCTCATTTCTCCGTTTGCTGTCGCTGAAGCAAAGTCGCGACTGCAACTCCACACGCATCGAACGCCACCACCGTTTCCACCATTGTCGTTCTCGTGCGCTCAAACTTCCTCCGCCGCACGAACGAACTCACGAGATCCGCAGCTGCTTCTCGTTGCCCAGCAACGGTTTGATGTCGAGGATCCCCGTGAACGACAGCGCGTCCTGCACGACGTACTCGGCGATCGAGGTGTTCGCGTCCCGCACGACCTTCCCCGGCTCGTCGAGATCGACGATCAGGATCCGACCGAAGCGGCTTTCGCTGAACAACTGGAGCTTGCGCGAGAAGAGGCTCTTGTTGGCCTTGATCTTCACGCCACTCGGGGACTTCTCGTCGTCGTCGTCTTCTTGCTGCGTGTTGGTGGTTGCTTTGCCGGTGACTGGCGCGGTCATGACCGAGTACGGGTTCGTCGTGCCTTTCGAAGTCTTCCGTCCCCTGCAGAGCCCCATCAGGACTGCCTGCCGCACAGGGTAGCGGAAGAGCACCGGGTCTCTTGAGAACCCGCCCTCCGTGAAGATGTAGTCCCCCGCCATGCCCACATGTCCGCTGAACCCGGACGTGTAGAGTTGCTGCAAGAGTGCGCCGAGTGAACAGTTCGTCGTGACCGCCTCCTCGTCAGTGAGCAGCAGATCCGGCCGTGTCGGATCCACCCCAAGCGCCTCCATCGCGACGAACACGTCCCAGCCCACGACGACATAGCGGTGCTGCAGCAGCTTGATCACACTGTTGTTCGCAGCGAACTTGTACTTGGTAAGCATCACGAGCGTGCTGAGCACGACGCCTGTCGCGAGCAGGGTCGGGATGATCGTGAAGAGGTCGCACACGAGCTCGCTCTTCCAGAAGTGCGCGATGTTGGGCGAGCCGCCGAACACACCGCGCTTCGGGTCCTTGCGCGCCATGAACGTCGTCGCGTTGAGTGTCACGAGCAGCAGGTACAGGAAGCTGAAGAGCAGCAGACTATACACCTTGTAGCTCATGAACAGCGCTGACGTGTCCACGTACCATTCGAGCTTATCGCGTAGCGCGGGCCGCATGAACTGGAACGACTTCATGCTTCGCACGGTCAGCTTCAGGACCCCGCGCACGACTGTGTGAGCGAGGCACAAGATCCACGTGAGCCGCGTGAGCGCCGAGCACATGAACAGGAAGTTCTCGAGGTTCATCTTCTTCGACAGCATCCACGTCCCCATCTGGAAGACGTAGTACGTCATGCGCATGTTCACGAGCGCGTCGAGGATGCTGAGCCAGATGTACAGCCAGTGGTTCATCCAGACGTCGGACGCCATGAAGAGTTTGCCCTTGAAGCGCACCGTCGTGTTCTCACTCCCAGTCGTGAGCAGCCGAGCCGCTGGCATGAACGGGAAGAAGTACTTGAGCAGTCTGCGCTCCTTGAGGAACCGGACGGCGCTCGGGAGGTAGTACACTTCTGTGGAGCGCGCGATGACGGCGACGATGCCCATCGAGATCATCGAGATGGACACGATGCCGTAGCTGAACGTCACGACCTTGGTGAACCAGCCATAGTTGTCGATCGCGCCGACGACGTGTTGCAGCTTGTCGACCGCAGCGATCTTAAAGAGTCCCCATTCCCAGTCGTCTGTGCGCACGAGTGGATGTGCGAGGCATCGACTCGTGAGGAAGAGCACGTAGTACTCGCCGCCTGACCAGTAAGATTGATGCAGCATCAAGTCTGCCGTGAAGTCGAAGGTGCGGTTCGGTCGTCCACGGCACTTGAGGAACGGCGCGCCGTCGATGCCGAAGTCCGTCTCGGTGGCACGGCGGATCTTCCGGTCTCTGGCGAGCGCGTCGAAGTTGTCCAGGATGTACTCGTGACATGCGGTCTCGTTGTCTCCACGGCTGGCGACGCAGGTCTTGATCCACCTCGGATCGAAGTTGATCACGGTGCACTTAGGTGCCGAGATGCTGAACGTGTAGATCTGCGAGCGGCGGGCGTTGTGGCCGTACGCGTCCTCGTAGTAGATGTTGAGCATCGAGACGTTCATCGAGTTTACCTTGAGGCAGTTGCTGCGGTCGCTCCCGAGGTTCGAGGGACCTCGCGACGGAGCCGAGAAGAAGCGGTAGGAGCGGCCGACCTCGCCGAGATCTGCGAGGCGGTCGATGTCGAGCAGGTCATCCGGCACGATGCGGTAGTTGAGCGAGCCGTCCGCTGTGCGAGCGCGGATGAGGTCGTACCGCCCAGTCACGAACACCACGAGCGGGTTCTCACGCAGCCCCGTGAAGAGCGTGAGCAGCGTCGACGCCATGTTGAGCGCCAGCAGCACCAGCTTTCGCAGCGAGAGCCTCGGTGCCATCGCGCGCGCGCGTGGAGCTCGGGATCTGGTAGTCGGCGCCGCGACTCTGGAAGGCGAAGGATCACTTTCGCGTCGCTTGGAGTACCTCGCAAATCTTTCTGACCACTACCGAACACCGAAATACCCTGTCTGTAAGATCGGCGACATCGCAAACACGCAGATGTTCATGATCGCTGCCGACACGACCTCGCGCATCGTCACCCAAGGCGAGTGACGTCCACTTCGCCGAGTTCGAACTCGATGACTATGCTCGGAACATCGCGCTAACCGAGTTCTTGGCCGCGGCGATCTGGGTAAGCGCGGCGGTTTGTTCTCGTCGAGAATCGCGGGTGATGCAGGGATCGTCGAGTTCATTCCTACAGCTAGCAGCCTCGGCACGAACGACACCGGTACGCTCGTGGCGACTTCGGCCACATGATTGGAAATATATCGCCGGCGTCACCAGCGCAGGAGCCACCCCGATGGACGCGGCGCCGAGCAGGTTCTGATCAGTGGCACGAAAGCGTGAACGTACTGACTCGTCAACGGCATTGATCTGCTTTCGACACGTTTTGGCACGAGTCACAGGGTACAGCGGTGACAAAGTTTGAGTTCTGGCGCGGAGAGCTGTGCGTGCTCAGGTAAGCGCCAGCAATGACCCAACTGCCCGGGCAGAGTCTCCATGACGCTGCTAGAAGGGAGTACCGAGTACTGGACTCTCGCTCGAAGGTCAGCAGGCACCTATTCTAAGTCAGTTCAAGAGGTGCAGATCTACAATGCTACGTATCCCAGCACCCGAGCAGCTGGGCACGTGTATCGCCGCAGTCGACGAACAACGGACAGCAGGCGTGAGTGTTGAAGTGTTATGCATGGCCCAGAACCCCTTGGGAGTGCAAAGGCTCCTTCCTGCCTTTGTGCTTTCACATTTTATTGTTGTCAACCACAATACTCGTTTCGATACTGAACCCAAGCTTAATAAAAGTTGCGAGTATTGACATACAAACATCAAGTCCAAAAATAAGATGGACTAAATGCGTGTCAAACAGGATTCTCCATTTCGACGAGCTTGAGCGAGAGGAAGCTGCGAGCATGTCGGACGAGTCCGAGTACGAGTTCGACTACAGCGACGAGGATGAGGACATGGACGGCGGCGACGGCGACGCGCTCGTGCAGGTGGAGAACCAGTACTACGCGGCCAAGCAGCACCTGGAGGACGAGCCGCCGGCGCGCGAGGCGGCGCTCGAGGCGCTCGCGCTCGTGCTCGCGCTGCAGCCGGAGCGCTCGGACTGGGGCTTCAAGGCGCTCAAGCGCATCGTGAAGCTCCAGTTCGAGCTCGGACGCCACGACCACGCCATGCGCCGCTACGAGGAGCTGCTCGCGTACACCAAGAGCGACGTCACGCGCAACGTCGGCGAGAAGGGCATCAACAGCATCCTCGACTTCGTGTCGACGAGCAAGGTGCGCGATGAGGTGGAGACGAAGCGGATCAAACAGGAAGAGGAGGAGGAGGAGACTTACGCTCGAGGCGAGTTGTGTGCGAGCAGAACTGGGAGATCCTGCAGCGCTTCTACGAGACGACGCTCGAGACGCTCAAGGAGGCGCGGAACGAGGTGCTTCGCTGGTTGTCGCTACAGGTTGAGAGAGTTGGAGGATCGCAGCCTCACGAGAGCTCGAAACTGTGTCTCGCGCCTGCAGCGGCTGTGGTTCAAGACGAACCTGAAACTCGGGAACTTGTTGTACGAGATCGGGGACTTCTCGCGCCTGAGCAAGGTGCGTCCATCGAAGGGAGCGAGTGGCTGCAGCTCCGACTCGCTGACGCTCGCGTCCGTCGCAAGCAGATCGTGAGAGAGCTGCTGGCGTCCTGCGAAGAGGAGGACGGCGAAGACGGCGTGAAGAAGAACACGCAGGTGCGTGTGTGTGTCAGTATGGCTGTGTGTATGTGCGCGTGTGACCAGTCGGCGGACTCTGACGAGTAGCTCTACCGGGAACCTTGCGATGATGCGAGTTCTGTAGCTACTGGAGGTGTATGCGCTGCAGATCCAGATGTACACTTCGCAGAAGGACAACAAGAAGCTCGTGTCGATCTACGAGAAGGCGCTACGGACAAAGTCTGGCGTTGCGCACCCGGTGCGCTGCGCTTGTCTTGCTCTACGAGGCGGATCGGACGCCGCTCAGCTTAGCTGACGTCTCCTCCGGACTCTCTCACTCACACACACTCACACACACACACTTGCACACTGGTGACGCAGAAAATCATCGGCGTGATCCGCGAGTGCGGCGGGAAGATGCACATGATGCAGGTGCGCACCTGACAGCCTCAACAATGTGCTGCTTGCTTGCGATGTCACTGCTGCCGCGTGGACTAACTCACACGCCTCCGAACTCTCTCGCCTATCACGTATGCCACCGTCTGCTGCTGCGGTCGCTCGTCCAGCGCGACTGGGACAAAGCCCGCAGCGACTTCTTCGAAGGGTTCAAGAACTACGACGAGGCGGGCGAGCCGCGCCGGCTGCAGTGCCTCAAGTACCTCGTGCTCGCCAACATGCTGAGCGAGTCGCAGGTGAACGTGTTCGACTCGCAGGAGGCCAAGCCGTACGAGAACGACTCGGAGATCGTGGCGATGACGCAGCTCACGGACGCGTTCCTGCGCGACGAGATCAAGACGTTCGAGAAGGTGCTGAGCCGGAACCAGGCGACGGTGATGGCGGACCCGTTCGTCAAGCACCACATCGACCGGCTACTGCGCACGATCCGCAGCAAGGTGCTGCTGAAGATCGTCAAGCCGTACCGGAAGATGGACACGAAGTACATCGCGCGCGAGCTGAACGGGATCTCGCTCGCGGAGGTCGAGTCGCTGCTTTCGGCGCTCGTGCTGGACCAGAAGATCGAGGCGCGCATCGACCAGGTGAACCACACGCTCGTGCTGCTGGACCGGAAGCCCGAGGAGAAGTTCCAGAGCTCGGTGCAGAGCTGGTGCGACAGCCTCGAGAAGTTCCACGCGCTCACGGTCGACCGCCTCGCCACAGGCATGTAGGCTGCAGCAGCAGAGGTCGATGGGTCGTGTGCGCACTGGTTGTCGGGTACTGTCGAACACGCTTTCGATGCAGGTGACTCGTGACCAGGTTGGATGCGGCGAAGGCGGTGATACGATACGATCAATACGAACGTCAGGTGATTGCTTGTGGATGTCGCATTTAAGTGGAAGATCACGGTGCGACGTTCCACCCTTTGCTTCAGTCAACCGAGCGATGCACTCTGGACACGATCAACTGGACGCTATGACGTCCATTATGAAGAGAGATCGTGGCACGCACACCCTCCTTCACACGCTCGGCGCTGAGAGTGTGCAGTCTGCACAGTGCAGAAGGTTGGCCACTGCCAACGAGCTCAGCAACACACATTCTCTTATCTCGATTTCTTCACGCTCGCTCTTAGATTGTTCACTTTTTTCAAAGTAAAATGAGTCCATCTTCGATAGAGAAAAGAAAAGCCCGCGCTCGAGTATAATGGCTGCTTTTTTTTCTTGCTCCAAACTCCCGCCAAGCGCAGCGAGCACAAGTGAACGGTGGTCAGTGCACGTAGCGCCAAGACCAGCCAGTGCGCGCCGTGATCCCAGTCTTCTGTCAGCGTAACGCCATCTGCGGAGCGCGTCATAGCAAAAGGTTTTCCGAGCGATATAAACGAAATCGACCACGCGTTAAAAACAAAACCTTGTGTGATAAATCAGGTTGGCTCCCTCTTCAGGCTTCCGTCGTTTTACGCAGGTATTTCGAGGGTTTTAGAGCGTGTTCAGCAGTATTAAAGAGACTTTTGACCTCTCGGAATCTGCTTGGCTCAACTCACCGTTAAATACGCGTACTATTTTGCGTTTTTCCCACACACAAATAGCACGCGGGAGGTTTTCTTTCAGTCGGCAGAGAGGCCACAAGAAGCGAGCGCGAGAGCGAGAGAGAGCAGCAGGGCAGAGGAAGCCCTCGTGCGCTCGCCCGCCTGTGACCACAGTAGCACACGGCAGCCAGCGCCACTCTCCTCCGCCCATGGTGAGCTTCCCCGCGCAGACCGGCGGCGGCGGCAGCAGCAGCCTCGAGCCGGCGGCCGCCGCCGGCGCGCGCGTGCACCTGCTGAGCCGCGACGAGCGCAAGGAGCGGTACATGGCCAAGACCCGCGCCGAGGCCTCGTACCTCTTCAAGTACCTCATCGTGACGCAGATGGTCGTGTACCTCGAGGCCGGCGCGATCCCGTGCCTGCTCGACCAGCTCTCCGTCTCGCTCGGCATGACGGCCACGCAGCAAGGCGCGCTCGGCGGCGTCGTGTACCTCGCGCTGAGCGCCGCGTCGCCGCTCTGCGCCTACTTCCTGCACCGCTTCAACCCGCGCCACGTGCTCGGGCTCAGCCTCATCCTCAACAACGTCGCCGTGCTCATGCTCGCGTTCACGCCCACGGGCTACGCGTTCAGCGCCAACATGATGGTCGTCGCGCGCGGGCTCATCGGCTTCACGCAGGCGTTCCCGTGCGTCTACACGCCGCTCTGGGTCGACGAGTACGCGCCGCGCGAGAAGGTCGCGGGCTGGATGAGCTACCTCCAGGGCAGCGTGCCCATGGGCGTCATGCTCGGCTACTTCATCGGCACGGTCTCCAACTGGCTCGTGCCCGAGAGCTTCCAGGTCTTCGAGACGTGGCGCTGGCCCTTCGTCGTGCAGTTCGTCGCCATGTGCCCGATCATGGTCGCCATCTTCTTCGTGCCCAACAAGCACCTGATCATCCGGAGCGACTCGGACAAGTCCCCGACCGGCAGCATCGCCGGCGCGTCCGACCACTCGAGCGCCATGGCGAGCACGAGCGACGTGAGCGACGAGAACCGCTCGATCGAGATCGCCGAGGAGCTCATGGCCGCCTCGGAGCTCGAGTTCAGCACCCCGACGCGCAAGCAGTCGTCGAAACAGCCCAAGAGCGCCGGCTACGCCGACCCAGAGGCCCTCTTCGACGAGCCGCAGTCGTCGCAGCACCTCCGCCACACGCTCGCAGGGGGCGAGACGTTCCCGGCCGAGATCGAGGGGATGGTGGCGCGCAACGCGCCCGTGTCCCGCAGCGGCTTCCTCCACAAGGAAGAGGAAGACGTGCTGCTCGCGAGCGCAGGGATGTACGGCGGCAGCAGCCAGCGCGGGCTGCGGCAGCTCGTGCAGAACCACCAGAACCACTACAGCTTGTCGGAGAACGACGTCGGGTCCTCGAGCTTCCGTCGCGCGCTGGCGAGCACCAGCTCGCGCGGCGGTGCCGCTCCCGCCGACTTCGACATGGAAGGCGGCGAGCAGCCGATCACGCCGACGTCGATCTCGCTCGCGCGAGTGCCGCAGAGCCCGATCCGCGGCGCCGCTCGGTCGTCCACTTACGGCGCTTTCGACACGTCGGCGACGGGACCAGCGGCGCGGTCCCCACACGAGCGCAGCATCCTGGACGCGTCGATCCTCGAGGAAGAGTTCATCGAGGTGTACGAGCAGGGGTCGTTCAGCGAGGGGCTGTACGAGCTCGCGCACATCCCGATCTTCTGCCTGATCGTGGGCGGACTCACGGCCGTGTACTTCGTCGTCACGGGCGTGCAGTACTGGAGCACGATCTTCATGATCAAGTCGCTGCACGCGTCCAAGTACCTCGTGAACGGGCTCTTCGTGGTCGTCGCGGGCACGGGCCCAATCTTCGGTGTGTTCTACGGCGGCTGGCTGATCGACCGGTACGGCGGCTACATCGGCGTGGAGCAGCGCGCCAAGTCGCTCGGGATCTGCATGGTGCTCGGCATCACGGCGTTCGGAATCTCGGCGGTCACGACGTTCTTCAACGACATTTACATCACGGCGGCGTTCCTGTGGCTCCTGCTGTTCTTCGGCGGCTCGATCCTGCCGGCGTGCACGGGCATCTTCATCTCGGTCGTGCCGGCGGAGCACCGCGCGCTGGCGTCGTCGCTGTCGGTGATGGTGTTCAACCTGTTCGGGTACTCGCTGTCGCCGTACCTGACGGGGCTCATGATGGAGTGGGTGCTGTCGCACCAGGGCAAGCCGGGCAGCTACTTCGAGATGTGTGACGAGGCGTGCGCGTACCGCCTCGGGTTCCGCTTCTGCCTCTTCTGGTCGCTCGGGTCGTTCGTCTGCATCGGCAGCGCGTGGCGGATCGCGACGCGCGAAGCGGAGAACGCGCGCCGGGTGCTCGAGTTCTACACGACGAAGCGTCTCGACTCGGGCGTGTGCTAACGGCTGCCGTCAGGTGTCCGCCGTCCGTCCGGGTGTCGATGCGGCGCGTCGATCTCGCCGGCGCGAGTCGCACCGCGCCGAAGAAGTAGGTTCCGTATTAGTCTCATCCTTCCCTCCCGCGTCCACGGTGGGTCGCTCCAGTTCGGGTCGCAGGTTCCGGACGAAGTCGAGTCCGCCGTCTCCGCTCTCAGCAGCCAGCAGCCAGCAGCCCCATCGAAATGCAGAAATGCGCGCGCTCGCCGCCGGCCGCCGTCGTTGTGCCCTTCATCCATCCATCCATCCATCCATCCATCCATCATCCGCAATAGATCATCCGCAGCTTCTCTCTCTCTCTCTCTCTGTGACTCTCATCCGATTCGCCTGTCAACAACAGGAACGCAGTGAAAGGATGATGGCAACGCCATCGTCGACAGTGTCGACGACAAGTGTTCCGACTCGACGTCGACAGTGTCGCGAGTGTTCCGACTCGGCAGGTGGTTTCCGAGCCAACTTGCCGCCCGAATTCCTCCAGTGTGGCCACCCGTTCCGACTCTTTTTGTTTCCGACTCTCCTCTACAACGTCGAGCAGCGCCGCCCCGGCGCTCGCCTAAAAGCCCCACGACGCGTCTGGGAGCATGCGGCCGCCGGCGCCCTCGGAGCTCTCGTCGCTCGGCGACCTGCACGACGGCGGCTCGTCCGTCGCGAGCCTGCGCCGCACCAGCAGCCGCGCGCTCAGCATCGACGACTCGCGGCTCTCGCTCACGCTGCCGTCGCAGCCGCCGGCGTCGCACGTGCAGCGCCCACCGACCCACCGCCGCCTGCTGGAGGCGCCGCAGACCGCCGACGTGCGCGGCGAAGTGCCGAGCGCCGACCTGAGCGGCGTCAGCGCGCTGCTCGTGGGCATCGGCGCCACCGTGGGGATGGTGCTCGCGATCGCGATCGCGCAGATCGGCGGCGCGCGCGACTCGGCGCTCGTGCGCTGGCTGCTGCTGCCCGGCACGCTCTACGCGAACGCGCTGCTCTGCGCCGTGCTGCCGGCGGTGCTGCTCAACGCGGCGCTCGGCACGATGCACTTCGCGGCGCTCCACAAGACCAAGGCGCTCGCGTCCAAGATGCTGCTCTACTTCCTCGGCGCGACGCTCGCCGCCAGCGTGCTCGGCGCACTCGTCGCGCTCTGCTTCGTGCCCACGTTCGCGGAGAACAGCGCGCTGCGCGCCGCGACGAGCGCCGGCAACGGCACGGCGCGCGCCGCCGACCCGCTCATGGAGCTCCGGTGTCCGCAGCAGAACTACAGCCGCGCGCTGCTGGTGCAGCCCGACGGCTCCATGCGGTGCGCGCAGCCGCTCGAGGCCGTCAACTCGACGCGCTTCTGGGTCGAGGACCTCGCGCACACGTTCCAGCGCTCCGCTGCCGATGGCAGCAGCAGCAGCAGTCTCAAGCCTCCCATCCCGACCCTGCGCGACCAGCTCGTGGCGCTGCTCGAGTCGCTCTTCCCCGTCAACGTGTTCGAGAGCTTCGTCCGTGGCGACGTGCTCAGCGTGCTGCTCGTCGGCGCGGCGCTCGGCCTCGCGCTGCTGCGCTTCGCCGTCATCTCGAGCATCGCCGGCACGAGCGACTCGAGCCTGCTCTTCCTGCTCTTCATCCAGGCCGAAGTGGTGCTCAGCATGCTGCTGCGCGCGCTGCTGCGGGCGCTGCCGGTCGGGATGGTCTTCATGGTCTGCGGCGCGCTGCTGCGGTCCCCGCGCGACGCGGGCGCGAGCCAGCTGTCGCCCTCGACGCAGGACCTCGCGAGCCTCGTCGGCGTGCTGCTCTTCGCGCTCGCGCTGAGCCTCGCGGCGGCGCTCGCGGTCGCCGTCGTGCGCACCAGGGCGAACCCGCTGCCGTTCCTGCGGCGGCTCGCGCCGGCGCTGCTCGTGGCGCTCGGCACGTCGTCGTCGCTCCTGGCGCTGCCCGTGACCGTGCGCAGCATCGCGGCGACGCGGCAGGTGTCCATGCCGCTCGCCCACCTCGTGTGCTCCGCGGGCGCGGTGCTCAACAAGGCCGGCACCGCCGCGTACCTCTCGGTCGCCAGCGTCTACGCCGTCGCGCTCGCGGGCATGCAGGGCGACGCGCTCACGGGCGGCCGCGTCGTGTCGCTCGTGCTCGCGAGCGTGCTCTGCGCCGCGGTGCTCCCCCCGCTGCCGCGCGGCAGCGTCCTCGTCGTGGGCACGGCCCTCAGCAGCGTCTTCGACGTGCGCGGCGGCACGCACGCGCTCCTGGCGTTCCTCGCGGCCATGGACTGGCTCTGCGATCCGCTCGTGAGCGTCGTGAACGTCGCGAGCACCGCGGTCGTGGCGCTCGTGCTGGCGGGCGACATGGACGAGCGCTTCCGCGACGCGTCCTTCGGCTCGACGCAGGAGGAAGAGACGGACGACGGCATGAGCGCCACGCTGGCGCCGACGCCTCCGGAGCACCCGCGCGGCCTCCAGCACCAGGTCTCGAGCATATCCAGCGAGGTGATGATCTAACCCGTTACAGTATTTATAAGAAAGCGACCGTTACATTCGGGCTGATCTTGAAGCGTCGCGGCGACTGGTGGCCACACGTTGGTAGCTGTCAGTAAGGGAATTGATCGATCCATTACGCTCAGGCTCAGCCGGTGTCGCTACTGTCGCCGCCACTGTCGTCACTGTCCCGCTGGCTATGGAGAAGCAGTTCGACGGACTCCTGTCCAAGGGCGACGATGCGCCTCCGCGCCCGAGCGCCACGCACGGCGAGCACCGGTCGTCGTTCGTGGACGCGAGCGCCGGCGACGTCCAGAGCCACCGCACGCTGTACGCGAACCTGTCGATGATCCGCGGAGAGAACGCTGGCGACTCGATCACGATGACGCCGACCACGCAGTTCCTCGAGCAGCCCGTGATCTTCAACGTCAAGAAGGACGGCGACGGCCCTGCGAGCCGCAGCGGCAACGCGAGTCAGCTCGACGACCTGCTCATCGACCTCGAGTACGTGTCTCCGCCCATGCTGCTGACGTGCCTCGGCGGCCTCTCGGGCATGGCGCTCGGCACGGTGCTCAACAAGGTCGGGCTGAGCGCCACAGCGCAGCTCTGGATCGGCTTCCCCGGCTACTTCTACGTCTCCGTGAGCGAGTGCATCACGCTGCCGCTCATCTTCACGAGCGTCACGATCGGCATCGCGAACCTCATCATGTCCAAGAAGACGCGCGCCGTGACGGCGCGGATGTTCGTCTTCTTCATCGCCACGGTATTCCTTTCGTGCTGCGTGGCGCTCGTCGTGAGCTACTGCTTCACTGGGCTCTTCGTGCGCAAGCCCGACCCGCCCACCGAGAGTCTCACCGCGAAGCTGAGCCTCATGTGCCCGAACGGACTCTACCTCGCAACGGGCTCGTCCGTGTGCGCCGGCAAGCAGCTCCGCGACGCGATGGACTTCGTCGCGACGAACATCACGGGCGTGCCGCTCACGGTCGCCGGCGCTCCCCTAACGGACGAGACGTTCGCGCGCCAGATCGTCTACTTCTTCGACAATCTCTTCACGGAGAACATCACCAAGGCGTTCTCGGTCTCGGCGTTCCTCGCCACGACGATCTTCAGCATCATCTTCGGCGCCGGGATCGTCCTCGCGCACGACCTGACCACCGGCGAGCCGAACCACGTGATGGTGCTCATCAAGCAGGTCGACCTCGTGCTCGAGATGATCCTCAACTGGGTCATGCCGTGGACGCCGCTCGGCACGTTCTCGGCCATGACGTACTACGTCACGCATGGCACGATCACTCAGAGCGCGTTCAAGGAGACGGCGCACGTCGTGGTCGCGATGGGTGTCGCGGTCGCCGCCAACTTCCTCTTCGTCACGTGCGCCGCGTTCCTGCTCTTCGTGCGCAAGAACCCGCTCCACTTCTTCTGGTACCTGCTGCCGTCGATGATCTTCATGATCGGCTCCAACAACTACACGGCGACGATCCCCGTGCTGCTGCGCACGATCGAGAGCTCCAAGCAGATCTCGCGCACGCTCTCGCAGTACACCGTCTGCCTCGGCGTGCCGCTCTTCCTGCCGGGCACGGCCACCTACTACGTGCTCGGCTGCGTCTACATGGCGCACACGAGCGGCGTGGAGAGCGTGCTGACGCCCGCCAAGGTCATCGCGCTGCTCGTCGTGTCCACGCTGAGCTCCATCGGCGTGCCGCACACGGCCGGCACGGGCATGAGCTACCTGGCGACGATCTGGGCCACGGTCTTCCGCACGCCGCTGCCAGCGTCCTTCATGTACCTGCGCATGGCCGAGTGGCTCGTGCAGCGCATGCGCCGCATGCAGAACGTGCTCATGCTCGCGTTCATCGCGCGCATTATCGCCGAGCAGCTCGACGAGACCGTCGAGGACGAAGAGGACCGCGCGCAGGCGGACCGGCCGGTGGGGCTCGCGCACATGTGAGGAGGAACCCAAGTGGCCGTCCCGTCGACGACAGCTCCAGGCAACCGCGCGTTCTGTCGCACTCTCTATACGTGCATATCACCAGCATGCGCTCTATCTACTGCTCGCTGGTCGCCGCGTGCGCGTCACCGCTCCTCTCCGCTTGCTCGCTGCTGGTGCTGTGCTGCTCGTGCGCGTCGATGGCTTCGTTCGCGAGGCGGTCGGCGTCGGCGTTCGCCTCGCGCCGCACGTGCGCGAACGTGACGCGCTCAAAGTCCGCGCAGAGTCGCTGGCACTCGGCGAAGAGCGTGCGCAGGTGCGGCGCCTTGACGCGGTACGTCCCCTGCATCTGCCGCACCACGAGCTCCGAGTCCATGTGCACGTGCACGCGCTTGGCGTGCTGCTGCTGCGCCAGTCGCAGCGCCAGCATGAGGCCCTGGTACTCGGCCGAGTTGTTCGTGCCGCGCTCGCCCAGATACGCCGCCTGCTGCGCCAGCACGCGCTGCGTCGCCGCGTCCAGCAGCAGAGCGCCGCAGCCGCTGCGGCCCGGGTTCCCGCGACTCGCGCCGTCCGCGAACGCCAGCACCGTCGGCGGCGGCGCGTCATCACCTGCGCTGTCGCCACCTGGCGGTGAAGTCGACTGGCCGCTCAGCGCGCGCAGCAGCCGCCGCGGACGCGCGCGCACGAGCGCAGCAGCCTCATGAGCTCTTCGCACCAGTCGCATCGCTTCGCTCCTGTTTTTTCAGATATTTCATTAGACAAACAGCAACAATCCTTCCTCCCCACTCCAAGCGACAATTTGCAACCTCACAACGCGATCTACCGGCTTAAGAGGCGATGGCGCTGCTGCTGCTCGTCGTGGTCATCGGCGCGGCCGTGCTCGTGCCGTTCGTGTACGTGGTCGTCACCTGGGACCACGACCTCGCGTACTCGTACGTGCGCTCGCCTGCTCTCTGCGTACATCCCCATAACCCCTTATAACCCGCATAACCCCCGGTCTCCACGCGCTCGGACAGCTTCGCCGCGCTGCCGGCGCCGCGCGACCTCGGCACGCGCGAGTTCGCGTGGCGCTGCTGGCTCTCGCCGCTCACGCGCAGCGGGTGGCGCCGGCGCGTGTCGCGCAGCGCGTGCCCGCGCATCACGCTGCAGAGCCCGTTCGCGCTGCTCTCGACGGACTTCGCCAAGCTCGCGACGTCGCTGGGCTTCCAGTCGCTCGCGCTCGAGAAGCTGCCGTTCGTGTTCCCGCAGGCGGCCGTGAGCAGTCTGCTGCTGCAGCTGCTCGGCAACTCGAACTTCCCCACGGCCGTGCGCGCCGCGCGCGTCAAGGCGCTCACGATCACGCAGCTGCGTCCGCTCGACATGCGCTTCCGCGACCAGCAGCCGGAGGCCAACGCGTCGCCGCCGCCGGACATTAACGTGCGTGTGTCGGCCAGCGAGCCAGTCATCCAGCGAGCCTGGCGCTATGTGGGCAGCTGGCTGCTATCTGCTCACTGACGCCCGTCTGCGTGCATGTGGCTGCAGTGCGTGATGGTGCTGACGGAGAAGCGCTTCCTCGAGCACGAGATCGAGTTCACGGTGCAGACGGACCTGTTCGACGACCAGGGCACGCTCTGGCAGTCGGTCGTGTGGCTCGCGGTGCCGTTCTCGCCCGACACGCTGCTCGTGCCGCTCTCGCGCTCCGGGTTCCAGATCGACGCGGCGCTCGAGAGCCGCGCGAGCGAGCGCCCGCTCGCCAAGACAGTCTCGTGCTCGACGCGCAACCTGGCCGAGTTCGCGGAGGTGGCGCTGCCGGACCTCGGCGCGAACCAGCTCGACAGGACCCCGGTGATGTGGGTGCTCGGCCAGGTGGTGTCGCTTCTGCAGCGCGAGGACCGCGTGCCGGAGCTGCCGCTGATGTGCAACTGCTTGTTCGAGGAGGACGCGGCGGCGGTGCCGCTCGGCGCGTCGCTCACTGTGGAGACGTCCGTGAGCGCCGAGCAGGAGACGCCGAAGATCGCGCGCTTCACCGTCAAGAGTGGGCAGGCGCCGGTGATCAACGGGCTGCTCCGTACAGTCGGGTGGACGTTCGTTCCTCCCGAGGAGACGTAGCAAGAACGCTGCCGAGAGTGTGTCGTCCTCCGAACACATGAACAACGTATGCATGTCAACGCATCTCCTTCGAGGACGCCAACAACCTCTGTCGCCCTCACGCTGCTCAGAACGCCGACACACTCAACAGCAGCAGCGACGCGATACCCGTCATCGCGTACGCCGTCGCGCCGAATCCCGCGGCGGCCGTCCCAGCGCTCGCCGTCGTGTCGGTGCTTTCGGTGTTCACCGGCACGCGCTCGGGAATCGCCAGCTTCGCGCACGTGAACGGGCGGGTTTGCTGCCCGGGGTACGACACTTGGTCTGTGGCGCCGTCCACGGTGAAGTTCGCGGCGCTCATGTTGCTGCCATCCGCGATGCACACCTTGCCAGTCGCCCTTCGGGTCGGCACGCGAAGCTGCACATCTGAGCACAACGTGTCCACGAACACCACAGCGTTGCCAGCGCCGCCGATAGAAGGACTGAACATGTTGCTCGTCGTGACCGAGCCGAGCTCGAGCTGGATGTTGCCGTCGCCGGCTTGCACGGAGAGCGTCGGCATCGTCACGGAGCCGGACTTGTCCGAGACGAAGATCTTGCCACCGCTAGCTGAGATGGTGGTCGTCGTATCTTGTGCCAGGAAGGCGCTCGCGTTGAAGTTGGCGTCCTGGTCGGACGAGTACAACACGTTCTCGAGCACCACGACGTCCCCACCCCCAGAGGACGAAAGCGTGCGCAGCGAGTTGCGCCGCGCCAGCTCGATCTCGACGAGCAGCGGGCCACTCTGCGGGTAAATCGATGGGCGCTGCATCCTGACGACCTCGTCGGACGTGAGCGGCTTGCCGTTGGTGAAGTTGACCTGGATGTTCTCCACGAGGCTCGCCGACTTGCCGGAGACCTTGATGCGCATGATCACGTCGCTGCTGAGCTTCCCGTCCGCGTGCGAGAAGAAGACACGTCCAGGCAAATTGAGCATGAACGCAGAGACCGCCACCGACGAGCTCGTCCGGACGTCCCAGACCTTGGCGAACAGCTGGGAAGGACTCACGCGGTCGCTCTCGGGGACCGCGGCCGTGGGCGTGACGGTGACGTCGACCGGGCTGTCGTAGGTCGGAGTCGCGGCGCTCCAGCTGGGCTCGGCGCTGGCGCAACTCGCGCTGAGAGCCGCGACGGCCGCAAGAAGGAGCTTGTGGAGGGCCATCGTCGTACCTGTGGCTCTTGTGGCCTCGGAGTTCATGCGCTGGAGAGCGCAAATCTGCAAGTGAGCAGCCTCATAGGTCCGTTTGTCACTCAAACTCCTGTTTGAGTATGCTTTTCACGACACATCTGCGAACTGTCCATTTGCGTGAACTTAGCTGACAAGGTGCGGTTGGAGATTGGACCTCACAAACCCATTATTGTTGTGGTCACCAATGGTGAGTCACCACCAGCGACATTCGACTCCAGAACTCTGGTACACCTCATTCGGCTAGCGAACGACAAGAAGCCGAAGCAACACGGAGACCACAGCGGTGGATCCAAGATGATGGACACGGAGGCGCCGCCATGCTTGGACGTCACACAACTCTTCAAGCTCCATCGTTTTACCTGCATGTGTATTCACGCTGTTTGTCCTCTGACGATCAGCTCGTCTTCGTTCTGTGAATCGATCTTCTCCCAAACACTCACACCGACGTCTTCAGTGAAGACTCTTCACGTCCCACCGAACACGAACTCTCACTCGGCATCACTCGGTCTTGTCGTCCTCGTCAGCCACATCGGCGGCGAGCTTGTCCTACTTACTGTAGTCCACGGTTCCAGGTCGGATCGGCGGGAGCTTCGGCTCTGCCAACTCCGGCAATGGACGAAGTGCCGACGTCTCGTCCAAGTGGATCACCATATCGAATTGGTCACTGAGCGCGCACTGCGAGTAGTGCGACTGGCGTTCCGTGTGCTTGGCGTACTGAACACCGACGAAGCGCTCGAGACGTCGCTTCGCCAGCTCCTCGCGTGTTGCTTTTTCGGTCGTAGTCAGGCTCTCATGCATAACTGTCGCGACACCCACCGGTGGGTTCCTGCGAAAGAACAAACCAAACTCGCTCATCGGAGGCGACACTTTGCTCGCCTGATGCAAGAGCTCGCCCGTGCTCCCAGGAAGCAACGGGTTCAGTTCCATCACGAAGTCGCGGCCGTTCCATTGGCGTGCGGCGCGCACTGTGCCGCCGTTTGTTGAGAGTCCGATGAGGAAGCAGTCTTCTTTTCCGAGCACTTGACGCACCAGATGTCCGACGTTGACTTGTCCCCAGCGATCGTATTGCTCCGTGGCTACTGCGTCTCCAATGTGCGAGTTGTGAGCCCACACCACTGCTCGTGCGCGCCGTGCAGGCCCCAACCGAGCCACAGCTTCTGCTTCCATGCCGCTCCTGACGTTGTCGTCGTGCATCGCTCGAAGCTTCTCGTCATGGAACTCGAGAGCGTTCATGATCATGTCCATCATTGCGTGGTCGCGGACGTTCCAGGACAGCGGGCCGCCCAAGTAGCTCTCGCGGTAGTACTCCTCCGCAGCCAATACGATCCGCGCGTTCTCGTGTGCGCTGAAGAACTCGTCGCCATCGCCAAAGAGTCGCTTGTACTCGGCCGCTTTGCCATCGAGGTCCTCGAGCATGACGCGGATCTTGTTGGTCTGAGCAGGGACAACACCGCGCATTACCGCTCGACAGTACTCTGCTTCGGACGGCCGAAAGCCCTGGAGCACGTCGTAACGCTTCCGTGCGCGCGCTGCCATTTGCGGATCCACCGCGTCCAAGTACGCGATCACTTGGTCGGTGGACGTGAACATGCTGTAGATGTCGAGACCGAAGAGCGCGACAGGCAGCGCAGAGAAGAATGGCGCCGTGGTGGCAACTTCGCGGCGAAGGTTCTCTGCCTTGAGCCACGTCACGAAGTCCCGAACTACCTCGTTGCGCCACATCCAGACAGGAAACCTGGACTTGAGCACTTCCATTACCTCCTCTGTCGTCATGTTCGGCGAGAGCTGTCTTGCACGTCGAGTTGTGTCTGTAGCGGGGATCTCCATAGTAGGCAGTTGGCTGATGCTTGAAGCCGAGTAGACATCCGAAGGCGGCGTCGAGAGCGTCTGCGTTGCCATGCGCTCGTCACCGCCCACAAACTGGTGCAACTTGTAAAAAGAGGGGAAATCCGACTCGCAAAGCACAAGCGAGAAGCGCTCACGCTCCACCAGCGCTCGCGTTAGGGCGGCACGAAGCGCGTAGAACTCTTGCGAGCCGTGCGTCTCCTCGCCGATGAGCACGACGCGGGCGCCGCCGATCGCCGCTCGCACGCGCTCGAACTGGTTCTCGGCGAGCTGTGCAAGGCTCACGCGTGCGTCCGCGACTGTAGCGAGCATCGACTTCTTCATCACTGCTGGAAGAGTGAAAGTGAGTTGGAGAAGCAGAGAAGCAGAGAGGAGAAAAGCAGTGAGAAAGGAGAAGTGTGGAGTGGCAGTTGGAAGTGCACCAGCCGAGCGCTGCCTGCTTTGCGGGCGGTGTTTTGTGCTACGTCACAAATATGTCTCATTTAAACAAATTACGTGATAGGTCAAACTGCGCATTCTGTGCTTTATCTGTTCGATGTGTTCACTTTGAAATTAAATCAAGGATATACAGTTTGAGACACAATTTGTGTGTAAAACTTGCGCTTTCTGTGATAACCTATGTTCTGTACTATTGCTCAATCATATTTTGTCAAACAGCAATGTTTAGTTTACATCGTGTATTTGTGTGATAATAACGTGCATTGAAAATTGCGACATCAACTAATTGAACACATTTCATTGCAATGCTCAAACAAACAATGTGGTTCGTGTATAATCGGTGCAAGTGTGTATTCAGTGCTACGTCGTCAGCCCAGCTGTAGGCACGCCGTCGTATGCTTCGCTCGGCGGCGGCCCAGCTTGGGCGGCGCGTTCGGCAGAACACTCAATTCAGCTGTTTGAGGTGCTCTGCCATGTTGGGTTATAACATGCCATGTGTTAAATCGTGGTAGTTTAAGTTAAGAGTTCGTGTCGTGCGTTAATCCGCACCTGTTCATGCTAAACGTTCATGTCGGGTATTCCTTTATGCTGAAAGTTTGTGTTGTGTGCTCAATCGTAGTATTTCGTGCTTAAAGTTCGTGTCGTATGATAAATCGTACCCTGTCATGATAAAACCCCGTGTTGGGTTCTGAATCACATCCTGTCATGCAAATTGGTTGCTAAATCAAATAGTTAGCTAAATCATAGGCCCATGCTAAAGGTCGAGTCAACTGCCCAACCAAAGTTACTGTAACATGGTCAAAGTTCGAGTTGTGTGCTAAATCGTAGTCGGATTGCTAAAAGTTCGCGTCGTGTGCAAAATTGTACCCGTTGATGCTAAGAGTTCGCATCATGTGCTAAATAGTACCCGTCCAGGCTAAAAGTATGTGTCGCGTGCTAAATCATACCCGTACGTGTTGTGTGCAAAATCGCACCCGTTCATGCGAAGAGTATGTGTCGCGCGCTAAGTCGTACACAGACGGACAGATCAATCGGCCACTTCGCCGGTTTCAGAGGAGATAGTGAAATTTATGAGTGTCAGTGACCGTATTTGGGCCAATCACAAGACACTCATATTTAAGCAATAAAATAGCGGTGGGAGCTACATTTTAGACGTCCGCAACAGGAAGAGCTTTCTCAAAGCTGCTACGCACACACTCCTCACTAAGCTCCTCCCAAGCAGCAATAGTGCGCTTCTCCTTGGCTGAGTGCACACGTTCCTCGATCAGCCAACTCGCTCTCATCTTCTTTTTCAGCGGGCCGATCACGCCAACGTCAAGCGGCTGGCACAACGATGTCGAGTTGGGAGGAAGGGGCACAAGCAGCGAGTTGAACTCGCCGCTGACGACGTCGTGTGCAGTCTCGGAAACGTGGCACTCAAGGTTGTCGACGAGCACGACGGATGACCCTTCGATCTCGGGCATGAGGACGACGCGCAGGTAGTGCAGCCAGACGCTGCTGTCCATCCACGCATTCGCCTGCGTCGTGTAGTAGTGGCCCATCGGGAAGTCGTCCAGCTCCTCCTTCACCCTCCCGTCGGCTGCACCGCGGAGAATGAAGAGTATAGGTAGCTTCCGCCCTGCACATAGACGCAGGAGATGTTTAGAACACATGAAAGTGCGCTCGTTCGAAGCACAGCGCGCCTCCACGCACCACCAGCTCGGACTGCGAGCACAGCAGTCATTCGCGCGGAGTGGTTGGTAAGACCACTGATCTTTGCAGACCCTCCGCGCCCGGCAAGCGTGCGGGACGGGGGCATGACGTAGTACACCCCCGTCTCGTCCACGTCGATGAAGTCGCGAGAGTCGAGAGCGTTGTGCTCAAAGCGGAAGCGCGCGCTGAAGACGTCGCGTGTCTTCTCAAGAGCAGCTTTAGATTCACGCGGTACAAATACATTCAGAGATTATATTTTCAGTTTTGAGTGGTCCACACACATTTCGTTTTGAGCACTTACAAGCGAGTGCGAGGCTGTGGGCTGTGTGAACCCGTGTCGATAGGCGAAGCGGCGGAGCAGGCGGAGCAGAGAGTCGTATGCAGCAGCAGGCGAGCTCTTCGCAGCACAGTAGGCAGTCACCCACTGCGCGTAATTCGCCTCCGCGAACGCCAGCATGGACTTGACACACAATAGCTATCGCGCACAGAGAGAGAGAGCCCGTTAGGTCTCGGCAAATAGTCCGTTGCACAGCAGCACGTCAACACCGCACCTTCTCCTCTCTGCGCGTGTCCTTCATATACGTGAGCAGGTGCGCTGCGAACGGCACGATCTCGCGGCGTTCCTTCGTCGCCGAGAGCTGTCGCTGAGGTCCGACGGACTCGCGGATGTGCACTTCGTCGACAATCCAACGACGCAAGGTCCGCCGTGGTACCCCAAAGCGCTCGCTTGCCTGAACCTGCGTCTCGTCGCGAAGAGAGGCAAGAATCTCTCGCTTGAAGGCAAGGGAGTACGACTTGGTCCTCTTCATACCAATGCACGAATGCATAGTTCTGTCCCCACCTCCATCAGTTCGCGCCAAAAGTTTGCTCCCGACTCTTCGTTTTAGGCGCGAAATTGCGAGGCTCCTGTGAAGAGTTAATTCCTCCAATCAATTTTGAGAAGCGCATTGATTGGCGGACTTATCGATCGAAACTGAGAGGGAAGTCAAAATGGCCGCACGAAGTGTCCTGGCAGATTGATCTGTCCGTCTGTGTACCCGTTAATGCTAAAAGTTCGTGTCGTGTACTGATTTGTAGTCGCGAAAAAGCACGTGCACGTGTCGTATGCTAAATCATAGTCGTTCATCCTAAAATTTCACGTCGTGTGCTAAATTGTACCCGTTCATGCTACAAATTCGAGTGTAATGCTAAATCGTAGTCGTTCGTGATAAAAATTCGTGTCATGTTCAAAAGCGTAGCCCTTCATGCTAAAAGAACGTTACGGGTGCTAATTCGTAGTCTGTCATGCAAAAAGTGTGGGTGCCTCGAACCAACTCTCGGACGGTTTTTTCAGCAGCACACAAGCTCGCGGTTGTGCCAGTTTGGACAGCCTCGGCGACATCAGCGCCGTGATCGCCAAACACTACCCTGACCTCGCCACGCACAATCACACCAGTCGTAAGAAGTGGCGCAAGGAGAAGGCGGCTCTAGAGTCGGCGTGAGACCACTCGGGCGGGACAAAGGGAAAAGTTCGACCGCGTGGCTCAGCCACGACACTCTCTGCCAGCGACGAAGGTATGCTCATCATGTGGATCAACAAGTTCGTGGGTTCGGCGTCCCTGTCACCACCAAGATGCTCCAGCTCAAAGCGCTCGACGTCGCAGCAGCGAGCAGCACTGCGGGACTTTCGGCTTCTACGGCGTGGGTTCGGCTCTTCAAGCGGCGACACGCGTTTAGCGTCCACGCACGGACGCGGCAAGGACGCTTGTGCGTGCTGATGACGTCGCACGAGCGTTTGGTCATCACGTGCGACGAGCAGCTTCGTCTACACCGCAGAACAGACAGGTGTGAGGAGCACATCTCTTTCACTGTTGGTACATTGTGCGGCATACGACTGACATCACTGCAGCTTGCTTGTTCAAATATATCTCCATGCGTACTCTCTCGCGCATAGGAGAACGGACTGTCTGGATCCGCTGCAGCGCCAAAGACAAGGAGCGAGTGGCTGTGATGCTGCTCGCAGACTCAGTAGGCAACAAGTACCCTCCGACGCTCGTGTTTCGCACGGCACCGTCGAATGTCCCGTCTGTCGGCGACGAAAACCATGCTCAACGTCACGGCTTTGGTTCGCGCCTGTGAGAGCGAATGAAGGCGATACAAGACAACACGAGCATGCTTGTGCACGGCAACAAGAGCGCATGGTGGAATGAAGAGCTGCATGTCGCGTTCCTTAAGACTCACTTTCGCTCCCCCAAGGACATTACAGAGCCCATGCTCTTGCTTCTTGACGACTTCAGCGATGCGCGAGGATGCATGCTTCGTAGCCTGCGAGCTCGCGTAGCTGTGCCTTCTTGACACGGTTGTTGGTGAGATCGACTCGGATGATGAGTTTGACAAGGACATTGAGTGAGATAGATAGTATACATGCAATGAACACGCAAGCTACACTCACGGACAAGAAACATCGCACACTTTATTGTTTTGCTGTAACTCTCTCAGTTTTGCTCCGATCGAGGTGCTGTTTAGATGTGATGGGCATAAAACCATCTAAAATACAGCTAAATCGTTGGATTTACAAAAGAAGGCTTGGTTCACCATGCT
>JAASGM010001008.1:0-10536 GCA_023334215.1 Globisporangium cystogenes | reverse complement strand
AGGTCCGTGCCGTCCAGCGTCACCACGCCGCCGCTCGGGTCGTAGAACCGCTCCAGCAGCGAGATCGCCGTGCTCTTGCCGCTGCCGCTCGCGCCGACCAGCGCCACGGTCTGTCCGCGCGCGATCTTCAGGCTGTAGTTCCTGTAGATCTTCGCATCGGGTCGCGACGGGTACGCGAACGCCAGGTTCTTGAACTCGATCTCGCCCCTCAGTTCGGCGGGAGCGACCCCTGTTGTCGCATTCGAGTTGATCTGAGGCACGCGGTCGATGACCCGGAAGACGCTCTGCGCTGCCCGCTTGGCTTTTGATGTGTCTGAGAGGTTCTGGGCCGCGAGGCCGACCGCGAAGGAGCTCAGCACGAGCACCATCATGACCATGAACATGTCCTCGAAGCTGATCGTGCCCTCAGACACCCACTTGCCCCCGAGCCAGAACAAGAACGCCACGCTGATGAACATCGCGCCTTGCGAGACGCCGAACGTGATGCCGCCCAGCACTCCCGCCTTGATGTCCGCGCTCTTCGACTCGTCCAGGAAGTTCGAGTATGACGAGTTGATCGCCTGCTCCATGCTGAACGACGCGACGGTGCGAATCGACCCGATGGCCTCCGAGAGCAGCGACCCGGCGTCGATGTCCGCGGTGTTGCTCTTGCGGTTGTTGAGCTTGCCAGTCTGCGCCTCGGACTGGACCAGCGCGAAGAGCATGATGGCCGGGAGCATCGCGAGCGCCGCGAGGGACATCTGCCAGCTGTAGAAGAAGCAGATCGCGAGACAGATAGCGAGCGTCGTGATGTTGACGAGTCCCTGGTTGAGCGTCTCGGACGTGATCGCCTGCAGCGTCGCTGAGTCAGTCGCGAGTCGCGACACCAGCGCGCCGGACGTGTTTTCGTCCAGGTCGAACCAACCGATCTCCTGCTGCAGCATCGCCTCGAAGGTCTTGTAGCGCACGCGCGAGACGAGCTTCTGCGATGCCACCGCGAAGCCGTAGTGCTGCACGACGATCGACACGCCAAAGACCACGCCGAGACCGACGAAGCCCAACGACCAGTAGCGGGCGTCCGCGCGCATCTCGCCCGGGGTCTTGTCGACATCGAAAAACAGCACGATGATCTTGGTCAGGATCACGCCCCAGAGCGGGAAAACCGCGGCGTTCACGACAGCGCCGAGACTCCCGAGCACGAAGAACTTCCACTCGGGTCGACTCAGCTTCCAGATCCGAGCCACTGGGACTTGGTACGACTCCTTTTCTGCTGCCTCGTCGACGAGGTCATCGAGCACGAGCTGCTTCTCGCTGTGAACGCTGGCTCGATTGAGCGGCTCCACCTCGACATTGTTCCATCTCGTAAGCGAGGCGGCTGTCACGTGCTGCGAATGCTGCGTTTGGATCGGAGCGGCCTCTGTTGCTCTGTCGATGGTCTCTCCAATCTCACTGCTATTGGTGCTGGTCTGCGCTTCGACCAACCTCTTGTAGCGGCCATCGCGAAGCGCCATCAGCTCGTCGTGTGAGCCGATCTCGACAATCTTCCCTCCGTCGTGTACCGCAATGCGACTCGCTCCTTGAATCGTCGACAGGCGGTGCGCGATGATGATAGTCGTGCGCTTAGACGTAGCAAGCAGCGCGTCAAGCGACTCCTGCACCACGCGCTCGCTCTCCGTGTCGAGCGCGCTCGTCGCCTCGTCCAGCAGCAAGATCGGCGGATTCTTGATGATCGCCCGAGCGATCGCGATGCGTTGCTTCTGGCCACCTGAGAGCTGCGCGCCACGCTCACCAACCTCTGTAGCAAACCCACGAGGGAAGTCCTTGATGAAGTGGTAGGCGTTCGCCATCTTTGCCGCTGCCACCACCTGCTCGTCGTTCGCTGACGGACACCCGTACCGGATGTTCTCCATGATCGACGTCGCAAACAGCGCGGGCTCCTGTCCGACAAGCCCGATCTGCTGGCGCAGCCACTTGACGTTCAGCTCGCGGATATCGACGCCGTCCATGCGCACGGATCCAATTTGCGGATCGTAGAACCGCTCGAGCAACGACACGATCGTGCTCTTGCCGCTCCCGCTCGGACCCACGAGCGCCACGGTCTCGCCCGCCTCGATGTCGAGCGAGTACCCACTGCACACGTTCACGTCCGGACGAGACGGGTATGCGAACGTGATGTCGCGCAACGAGATGGCACCAACGACGTCCTCGAGCGTGCGGCCACTCTCGTCGAGCGGGTCGATCTCGGACGCTTCGTTGATCACGCGGAAGACATCGTACGCACACGTTCTCGCAGCATAGATCGCCTGGACGCTCGGACCGGACTGACCGAGCGCCATCGCTCCCATGATAATGGCGAAGAAGATCGTGATCACTTTGCCCCCGTCGTAGCAGCCATGGTCCGTGCATGGCACGCTGTTGAGCTGGTCGTTGGAGATCTGCACCGCGCCAAAGTACAGCCCCGCGGCGTACGTGCAGTAGATCGTGAAAAACATTACGCCCATGCCCCAGCCAACGGCGAAGCCTTTCTTGATCCCCGCGTTCGTGGACTTCTCCAGCGCTGCACCGTACTTGTTCACAAAGTGCTGGATCGCGTTGAACATGTGCACCGTACGCACGTTGCCGAGCGCCTCCTGTGCGATGGCACCAGCCACTCCGTACGACTCGATTCCCGTCTGCGTCGCGGTGGCCATGAACTTCATGGACACGAACGCCGTGGCGGCGATAAGTGGCGTGAAGGCGAGCAGCACGAGCGTGAGCTCCCAGCCTTTGACGAAGCCGATGACGATGCCAGCGAGACCCATGGAAAGGAAGTGGACCCCGTCGCCGATCTTGCGGCCCATGCCCTCCTGGATCGTGACAGTGGCGTCCGCGACGCGTGTGGCAAGCTGCTTGGAGTCATTGAGGTCGAACCAGCTGACGTGCTTGGTCAGGATCGCGCGCACGTACTCGCTGCGCAACCGCTTCGCCTGACGCGAGGCCGTGAGCGACCAGCATGCGACCTGGACGAAGCCACCAGCAATCATGCCGAGCCCGACCCAGACGAAGTTGAGCGCCACAGTGCTCACGTCAGCACGCAGCGTGGCGCCATCCGGTAGGTTCGTCGGGTTGAACGCGTTCATGACGTTGCCGACGAGGATGATCTGCACGGGCTGCCCGAGACCGGCGGCCAGCGCGCCAACGGTGCCAAGCGCCATGAGTGCGTAGTCGGTGGCGTCTGCGAAGTGGAATAGCGCACTGAGCGGCACAATGTGCGCGGCGTCATCGTTGGCAGCAGTGATGTCGGCGAAGGCATCGGAGGACTCCTTGGAGCGCGCGGGGACGTCAAAACCAGCAGTTGGCGACTGCAGTTGCGCGAACGGGGCGCGCGGCGAGTGCGTTTGCTCCATTGCCAACAGCAAGCGACGGCGAGTTGCGAGCTGGCGGGCAGAAGCGCGAGTGGCGCCAGCGATCGGAGCGAACTCGGAGAGTTGAAGCGCCGAGGTGGACAGTGCACCTCTCCAAGGTGTCCTCCAATCATCGAAAAGTTTACTGGTTCGTTTCACTGACGAATCGTGAATTACTAAATCGTACTGTTTTAGCGATAAACAGCATGGTTTTACAGAAAGTTTTTTGAAAGGCTTATTTGCTTCGATTACAAGGTTCAGCTAGCGGCATTCTTCGATTACAGCGTTCAGCGAGCGGCATCCACTCGATTTTTGAAGCACACTTGCAGATCGCAGGGCGATCGATTGCGCAGGACTCGCGCACAGCACTCCACAAGCACAGACAAGCAGCGAGAAGGGAGGTAGCATGTCGTTCTTCATCCAGAAGCCCGAGAATGCGCTCAAGCGCGCGAAGGAGCTGATCACGATCCCGGGCATGGACGCGGCGGCCGTGAAGCGCGCCAAGCGCTCGGCGCTCGAGATGCTGCACGAGGCGCTCGTGGCCAAGAAGAACCGCACGTGGCAGCCGGCGCACGAGGAGCTCATGCTCGCGTACCTCGACATCTGTATCGAGCTGCAGCTCGGCCGCATCGCCAAGGACGGACTGCACCAGTACCGCAACCTGTCGATTCAGCTCAACCCGGCGTCGCTCGAGAGCGTGATCACGTACTTCGTGGCGCAGACCGAGCAGCGCCTCGCGCTTGCCAAGCGCGAGAGCAACGACCTCATCCTGCTCGCGGCCGCCAAGGTGGACCTCGAGGCGGCGCAGACGCCCGAGGCCGTGATGCTCTCCACGACCACGTTCGAGGGCTCGAGCGACCGCACGGACCGCGAGGTCGTCGTGCCGTGGCTGCGCTTCACGTGGGAGACGTACCGCACGGTGCTCGACATCCTCAAGAACAACACGAAGCTCGAGGGGCTCTACAAGTCGATCGCGCTGAAGGCGTTCGACTTCTGCGTCGAGTACACGCGCAAGATCGAGTTCCGGCGGCTGTGCGAGATCCTGCGCAACCACCTCGGCAGCCTGCAGAAGCACACGGCGGCGCCGACGAGCCAGTCATCGCGCCTGCTGCGCTCGTGGGAGGGCTTCACGCTCGAGGGCATCGAGAGCCTGCTGGAGATCCGCTACCGGCAGCTGCAGGTGGCGACGGACCTTGAGCTCTTCTCGGAGGCGTTCCGCACGATCGACGACATCAACACGATCATGAACCTCGTGGACCAGGTGCCGCGCCTGGAGCTCATGGTGACGTACTACGAGAAGCTCGCGCAGATCTTCCTCGTGTCCAAGAACCACCTCTTCCACGCCTTCGCGCTGCACAAGTGGTACGGGCTGCGCGTCGCGGGCCTCGAGGGCATGAACGGCGGCACGCTGCTCGCGACGGCCGCGCCGCTCGTGTCGGCCGAGGAGCAGCAGGAGATCGCGACGCGTGTGGTGCTCGCGGCGCTCTCGATCCCGCTGCTCGAGTTCGAGTCGGCGTCGCCGGTGCTGGACGACGACAGCACGCCGTCGGCCGCCAACTCGGCGCAGAGCAGCCTGAGCTCCGCGTCGCGCGAGAAGAACGCGCGCATGGCGTCGCTGCTGGGCTTCACGTCGACGCCGACGCGCGCGAACCTGCTCGAGGAGATCGAGGTGGCGGGCGTGATCGTGAAGGCGGTGCCCGAGGTCGCCGCGCTCTTCCAGCACCTCGAGCGCCAGGAGGTGGACCCGCTGCAGGTCGTGCAGGTCGTGCAGCCGTACTTGGCCAAGGTGCGCGAGCTCTCGAGCTCGTACAAGAACCAGACGCAGGACGCGTCGTACGCGAACAGCGTGGAGCGCCTCGTGGTGCGCCGCGTGCTCTTCCAGCTCACGCGCGTGTACTCGAGCGTGACGATCGCGCACCTGCGGTCGCTCTTCGTGGGGCTCAACGTGAGCTACCAGGAGATCGAGCAGCTCATCGTGCGCTCGCGCTCGCTCAGCTCGGTCGCGCACTCGAGCGCGCCGAGCCTCTCGTCGATGTACCTGAAGACCCAGAGCAGCAACAGCAGCAGCAGCAGCAACGTGGAGGCGTCCAAGGCGTCGGCCACGGCGACCGCTACGCGCACCAAGATCCGCATCGACCACGTGCAGCAGATCATCCGCTTCAGCGAGGCCGTGGAGCTGGAGGCGCACCCGGCGCAGCTGACGCTGCTGGGCGAGCGCCTCGAGCGCGTGCTCAGGAAGGTGGCGTACCCGGCAGCGGCGGTGGCGGCGACCCGCGCGGAGCTCTTCGCGACGGCGCGCGCGAACGTGGAGGCCGTGCGCACGGACCTGCTGGAGCGGCGCGAGGTGATCGAGCGCAGGAAGGAGGAGCTCGAGCGCCTGCAGCAGGAGAAGGCCAAGACGATGGAGAAGAAGCGGCAGGAGTTCGAGGCGATGCGGCAGCAGGTGGAGCGCGAGCGCCTGGAGCAGGAGGCGCGGCGGCGCGAGGCGGAGAAGAAGCAGAAGATCAAGGACGAGATCGCGCTCAAGGAGACCAAGCAGATGCTCGACAAGCTCGGGCACACGGACCACGACAAGTTCGACCTGGAGAACCTCGACCGCGAGAAGCTGCTGAGCGACGCCAAGGAGAAGGCGCAGAAGGCCAAGGAGGAGGCGCAGCGCAAGCTGCGCGACAGTGCGCGCCGCCTCGACTACATCATCCGCGCCACGCGCGAGGTGGAGCAGCCGATCTTGCAGCAGCAGTTCGCGCAGGCGAAGGAGCAGGCGAAGCAGCTCTACGAGCAGGACAGGCAGGAGAAGCTCGAGGCCGCCAAGGCGGCGCACGAGCTCGGGCTGCAGGAGAAGGCGCGGCTCACGCCCGTGCTCGAGGTGCAGAGCGCGTTCCTCGACGCGCACTTCGCGCGCCGCCGCGAGCTCTACAAGAAGGCAGCCGAGGCGCACCAGAAGAAGGCGCTGCTCGAGCGCCTCGAGAAGCGCGTGGCGCTCGCCCGGGAGCTCTACGACGACGAGCAGGAGCGTGTGCGCGAGGAGGAGGAGGAGCGCGAGCGCCAGCTCCGCGAGGAGGCGGAGGAGCTCGAGCGCCAGCGCCAGGAGGAGATCGAGGCCGAGCTGCAGCGCCAGGAGGAGGAGGAAGAGGAGGAGCGCCGCCGCGCCGAGGAGGACAAGCAGCGCGAGCTGGCCGCCCAGCGCGAGCAGGAGGAGAAGGAGCGCGAGGCGAGCCGCAACGCCTACCGCCCGCCAACCGCGCGCCGCGCGGAGCGCGAGGACAGCGAGTGGACGCAGGTGAGCCGCGCACCGAGCGCGCGCGCCGCGGCGCCGGAGGGCCAGTGGGACCGCCGCGGCCCCGCCGCGCGCGACGACCGCGACAGCGCGCGTGGCTCGTTCCGCAGCGACCGCGAGGGCGGCGTGGCGTCGCGCTTCGGCGGCGACCGGGACCGCGATGCGCCTCGGGAGGGCGGCGGGCTACGCCGCGCCTTCGGTGGTGGCGACCGCGACGCGCCTCGGGACCGCGAGGGCGGCTTCTCGTCGCGCTTCGGTGGTGGCGACCGCGACGCGCCTCGAGACCGCGAGGGCGGCTTCTCGTCGCGCTTCGGTGGCGGCGACCGCGACGCGCCTCGAGACCGCGAGGGCGGCTTCTCGTCGCGCTTCGGTGGCGGCGATCGCGACGCCCCGCGCGACCGCGAGAGCGGCGGTCTGCGTCGTGGCGCCGGCGACGCGCCGCGCGAGGGCGGCGGTCTGCGCCGCAACTTCAGCGACCGCGAGGAGCGCGCGCCGCGTGAGGACGGCCCGTCGAGCGGCTGGCGCCGTGGCGGCGACCGCGACGAGCGCCCGGCCCGCGAGGGCGGCGACAGCGCGTACCGCCCGCCCCGCGGCGACCGCGACGAGCGCCCGGCTCGCGACTCGGCGCGCGCGCCGGAGTCCGGTCGCTGGAGATAAGAGCGGATCCGAGCGGTGGGAGCTGTGTCGCGTCTCTGGTGCGTCGCTTGTTAGTCGCGTAAGCCGAACAATCCGAGCCTGAGCGAGCGGAGGAGACAGCCGAGGGCGATCGCTCCCGCGCACGTGGCCACACACACGCTCCCTCAGTATTTAACGTCGCGTCAATCACGTCAATCCAACTGGACGGTTCCTCCCGCCGGCGCCTGCGGTGGCCGCCCCGAGAACGTCAGCAGCTCGAGCGTTGCGCGCGGGACGAGCAGGAAGCTCAGGCTACCGATCACGTGGCGCTCGAGCGCCTTCGAGCGCCGCGCCGCCCGCGCTGCCCGCCGGCTCTGCTGCCAGCGGCCCCACGCCACGAGCCGGACGACGAGCGGGTGCGGCGCCGGCAGCGACGTCGCCTGCTGGAGAGCCGCACTCACGCTCAGCAGCACGCTCAGCGTGCCCTCGAAGGTGAGTTCTCTGGGCGGCGCCGGCAGCAGCTCCGCGGTCTCAAGGGTGTCGGCGCCGTCGGCGGGCGTGGGCGGCGGCTCGAGAGCACGTCCGGACTCGACCGGCGCTGCTCGCCGTGCGACCCGCCGATCTTCTCGCGCGCGCTGCTTCCGCTCGAACACCACGACGAGGAACGCGATCGGGTGGAGACGCGGGGCCGCGCGCGCTTGCGTCAGCACGCCGCTCACCCGCCCGACCGCCCACAGCACGCGTGGGAACGCCAGCACGGCCGCGGCGGAGGCGGCGCGCGGCGGCAGGCGGCGCGGGAGGCGCCTGGACGCTGCGGGACTCGCGCACGCCACCAGCCGCAGCTCGTCCGGGCTCTTCCCGCTCGAGACGGCGTCGCTTGGCGGCAGCTCCGACGGGCACTGAGCGTCCGCCCGCGTCCGCTTGCTCTCGCTCTCGGGTTCCGGCGCAGGCTCCGCGGCAGCCGCGTGCTTGCGCGTGCGCGTCGCATGCGCTCCGTCCGCCAGCTCCCGAGGAGCGGTACCGACCGGCGCTCCGCCGCTGTCTGCTCGCGCCCCCGGCACGCAGAGGCCGCCGCGGTCGTCCCAGCAGAGGCGGCGCTGCGCCGGGTCGTACTGCTGCACGAAGGCCACGACGCCGCCGCTCCGGCGCTTCATGAACGCGCTCTCGAGCGGGAACGCGCGGTAGAAGTCGGAGAGCGCGCCGCTGCGCAGCTGCCGCGTCGCCCGCGCCTGCACGAGCTGCTCGAGCGCGTCGAGCGCGCGCGGCACCCGCCGAGCCTCCGCCGCGAACGCGCCGCTCGTGCGCTGCGCCGTCGTGAGCGCGTGCGCCACCACTGCCCCGCGCTCCTGCGGGTGCGCGTCCCGCCACGCGAGGCCGTGCGCCGCCCCGTCCCGCGCCACCGCGCGCTTGAGCGCCGCCAGCGGCAGCTGCGCGCGCACCGCCGGCTGCTGCTCGAAGAGATCGTGGAGCTCGTCGGGCCGCGCGACGCCGCCGCTCGCGAACACGAACGCCGCGACGGCCTCCATGAGCTTGAAGCAGCAGGTGCTGATGCGGCTCGCGGGAAATTGCCAGAATGACCGAGCTAACGCGCGTCACGCTGTGGCTGCGCAACATCACTTGGATTCAGTATCGAATCGGCGCTGACTCGCGTTCGTCACTCGCTGCCACTTGACACCTGAAGGACGCGTGCGTCTTGAGCAGCACGTGGTTGGCCACGGAGAGGAACGCCACGCGCTCCGAGTGCAGGTCGCCGGCGCGCAGCTCGACCAGGAAGTCCTCCATTATTGTTGCCGAAATGGGAAACGTGCCCACTTTTTTTGGAAAAAAAGTACTACCTCCGTAACAGAAAAGTTGTCAGGTTTCTATTCATATTACGCGAAATATCCGAGGAATTTCCATATGTAAGTACATATGTATTTATTCCTGCCCAAATACTTCACGATACCATTCACGAAACGGTTAGGTTCGCCTGTGAACCTAAGAGCAGTTATAGGTTTGTCAAGACAAGAATTCGCTCACACAGTCGCCCGAAGACGGCTCCATAGCAACAGCCGCTGCTGCCGGCAGTGCTATTGGAACTCGCCCAGAGCACGAATGACGCGGCGCTCGCGTCCGTGATGAAAGTGCACCTGACGGCGAACACGACGACGCCGTCCAGCGGCTTCTGGAAGGACGAAGACATCGTCGCGTCACGCATCTCGCGCGAGAAGATCGCGGTCGCGGCGCTGGTCTCGCGCAGCGACTTTGGCGAAATGTACCGTTGAATGTGCAACGGCCTGGTGGTAGCGATCAAGTTGCTGCTGCCGGGGAAGGGCAATAATCTCAAGCAGATCGCCGCGTTCCTATGCGAGGTCAAACCAATGGCGTTCCTCAAGCACGAGCGCATCGTCAAGTCGTCGGCGTCGCGTTGGAATTGTGCAAATCCAGGCAGTTTGAGGCTATATTGTCATTTAGAATTAGACAGTTTAAGCCTGTTATTGTAATTTGTTCCAACAGATTGCCTTTCAGTGCGTCATTGTGCATCGAGCGCCATCACCACAACGTGGTAGCGACGCGGGGTATCGCCTGCTAACGCGGGCTGGCCCACGACGAGTTCGCTGCCACTGGGTGGTGATGGTACTTGATGTACTATCACCTCTCTAACAATGCTGTTTGCGCTAGGGAAGCTCCGACATCGACATCAAAGACCTGCAGCTCGACAACGAGAACGGCGGCGTGAAACAGGTCGCGAGCTGCTCGACGAGCAAGATCGGAACGCCCGCGACGCGCTTCGCGTGCGCGTGCACTTCTTCACCACCGCGAGTCCACGGTAGCCCGCACACCACTCACACATCACATCGCAAGATCCCGAGCAGGAAGCAAGCAGCAGCCGTCGCCCCCTGGACGCGTCGAGTCGCAATGGCGGAGCCTAACAGCAGCAGCAGCCACGCGTCCCCCGCGCCGCCCCCGGCGCCCATGGGCGCCGGGGGAGAAGAAGCTGAGCAAGAACGCGCTCAAGAAGCTGGCGCGCGGCGGCGGCGGCGGCGAGCAGGGCGACAAGCCCAAGAAGGGCTTCTTCGCGTGCGCCGACGAGACGATCAAGGCCGACAAGCCCGACGAGCGCTTCGTCATGGACATCCCGCCGCCGAACGTCACGGGCATGCTGCACCTCGGCCACGCGCTCACGGTCGCCATCCAGGACGCGCTCACGCGCTGGCACCGCATGCTCGGCCACGCGACGCTCTGGGTGCCCGGCACGGACCACGCGGGCATCGCGACGCAGTCGGTGGTCGAGAAGCGCCT
>JAASGM010001007.1:0-10547 GCA_023334215.1 Globisporangium cystogenes | reverse complement strand
TTAGGATATGAGCAAGCGAAGATGCGGGAGGTGGGGCGAGAGCCGCCGCCGTCGCACTCGCTCACGCGGACTTGAGCTTCTTAGTCTTGTTGCTCTTGCCGCCAGTCGGTTGCTGCTGCTGCTGCTTGTTCTGCTGCTTGTGCTGCTGCTTGGAGCTGCTGCTGACGGCGTCTGCGCTGCGCTTCTGCGACTTGCTGCCGCCTCGTGTCGTCGCCTTCGCCTTCGCCTTCGCCGCCGCGTCGTCCGCCAGCTCGACGACGACGCGCGGGGCGGCAGCGGCAGCAGCTTTGCTCGCCGTCTTCGCCCCGGCGGGAGCAGTAGCCTTCTTCGCCTTCTTCGCCTTCTTCTCGGCCGGCACCGCGACGCCGTCGGTCGCGAGGCACGCCGAGAGGCTCGTGAGGCGGGGCTTGCTCAGCAGCGTCGTCGACGTCACGGGAGCCACGCCCACGTTCGCCTCCGCCGGCGCCAGCGCGTCGAACTGGAACGCCGCCAGGTCCCAGACCTGCACGGTGCCGTTCGAGGTCGCGAGCACGACCCACGGGAGCTCGTCCTCGCCGTTCACGTACAGCACCTGCAGGCAGCGGATGCGCGCCGTGATGTCCGGGTGCGTGACCTTGGCGACGAGGCTGCTCAAGCATGACAGACACACACACATCGTGAGCAACGACGTCCTCCGCTCGAGCGGCGCGTGACGAACGACGACGACGACGCGCGTGCCACTCACTTCCCCGTCGCCTGCCAGACGTAAACGTGTTTGTCGTCGCCAGCGCACACGACGAGGTCGTCGGTCGCGAACGCGGCGCACTGGATGCGCTGCTTGTGCTCGAGCGAGCCGACGAGCTCCGCGTTGGCGCTGCTGAAGACCGACAGGTCCGAGCCGAAGCACAGCGCGTAGCGCGAGCCCTTCTGCGAGAGCAGCACGAGGTTCGCCTCCTTCTCCAGCCGCCGGATGTACGCGATGCGGCCCTTCACGAGGTTCCACATGCGCAGCGTGCGGTCGCGCGCGACCGAGAAGCACAGCTTCCCGCTCGGGTGCACGGCGATCGAGTTGATCTCTCCCCTGTAACGCGCGCAAGCGAACACATGAGCGCGTCAGCACTTTAAGCGCCACACGCGCCACACGCGCCACCGCCACCGCACGCGGACGCACTTGTGGCCGCCGAGGATGTGCAGGCAGTTCCAGTCCGACGTGCGCCAGATGCAGATCGAGTTGTCCGCGCTGCCGCTGAGCAGGTGGCTCTGGCCGAAGAACTCGAGGCTCGTGATCGCGCCGTGCTGCTCCATCAAGCTCCCGACCTCCACGCGCTTGTCGACGTTGTAGATCCTGTGCCGCACTCGCCCGCGTGGTCAGACTCTCATACTGCGGCAGCTTCACGCAACGCAACCAGGCAACCGGACACACACACACACACACACACACACACACACTCGCTCTCTTACTTGATGAGCTCGTCGTTGCCGCCCGAGAGCAGCGTCTTGCCGTGCTTGGCGCTCATGAGCGCCACGCTCTTGATGCACTCGGTGTGCGCCGAGTAGCCGAAGATGAGCTTGAGCTTCGGGCTCGGCGCCTTTGCCGCGGCAGCGACGTCAGCGGCGGCGGCGGCGGCGGCGGCGGCGGTGGCCTCGCCGGTCGGGAGCTCCCAGCCGTAGAGCAGCCCTTCGTACGTGCCGGCGACGATGCGGAGCATGGCAGGCGAGCGATGTCGATGTCGATGTCGATGTCGACAAGGATGGAGGTGGTCAATGTGTGGGTTTTGTGCTGCTCCAGTCACATTTCGCACTTAGCGAGGCTTCGTACTTAGCACGATACCAACCATTGGACGAATAAATGTGTGACGTGTGACGGGAGGTGTCAAAATAGACCCGAAGTCCTCGACAGCATGCGAAGGAGGAGAAGGCAACCTCGCAGCTCCAGCCGTGCTTGCGCGGCTGGAGCTTCCAAAGGCAGTGCGGAACTTCGACAGGACCAGCCGAAGCCGAACGACAAGACACGTGCGCTCGTGAGCTCCACCAGCCAGAATGGACCTGAGCATCGTCATCGAGACAACCGCTGCGCCGCCTGTGGACGCGGCGCTCGCGTCGCCGATGAGCAAGAACCAACGAAGACTCTCGCTATCCGCAAAGTGGGCGAACGACAAGGCGCTGGCGTTCGAGTACCTCAAGCGGCAGCGGGTGTGTGTGTAGCGTGAGCTGCGGCGTTCTTGCTGGTGCAAGAAAACTCAACTTGCGAACTCTGCAAACACAGGAAGTGGTCCTCTGGATGGAGCAGATCCTCGGCGAGAAGCTCCCATCCAAGGATCTACACGAGTCTCTCCGATCTGGAATCGTGCTGCGCGAGCTGGTATGTCTCGTGCCGGCGACAGACGCTGTAGCGAAATGCACTGTTTGGAGCTGACACGGGGACCTTTGCAACGCAGCTCGAGAAGCTCTTTCCGGACACGGCGCACTGTCTGTCGCCGATCAGCCGGAACTACTCCTCGCGGATGGCTCCGTGGAAGGAGCGCGAGAACATCTCCGTTTTCCTCAAGCAATGCAAAGTGTGAGCTCCCTCTCCTACTCGAAGCAGTCGTGCGCGCTTCCTTGACTGATATTTGGCTGCTGCTACTTGCTTCAGGCTCGGGATGAACGATCTCTCGCTCTTCTGCACAGACGATCTCTACGACGGCAACAACATGGTTCAGGTGAGCGAGCGCTGCGCATCCGCTTCTCCCTTCTGCTCGTGCTAACATATCTCGCTATCGCTCACGCTGCAGGTGATGTTCTGTGTCCAAGACTTCATGCGGTTCTCCCAAGACCACTCTGGACACTTTCTCCACCCAGTCTACGACGAGCACATTACGTTCTCCAACCAAGAAGTGAGTGTGGCTGCGCAGCTCCAGACTGCGACGCAAGGACAACCGCGACTGAGTGTATGCGTGTTTGCCTGGTGCAGGTCGAGATGGCGATGTCAAAGATCGAGAAGGCGGGGATGGACGCGAGCAAGCTCAAAGAGCTCATGAGTGGCTCGAGCGCTGGGACTTCTGCTGCATTGCGGAGCAAGTGCGGGTCCGAGGACGACACCGACGCCGACTCGCTGCTCGCTGGCAGCGACACGGAGCCCGATCTTCCCGACAGCGACGAGAAGGTGCTGAACGAACTGGAGGACGAGCTCCAGGCCCTGGCTGGCGGCGAAGAAAGCTTCTGCAATCAGTCAGGCGATCCCCGTGGTCTCGTTGACGACTCGGACGAAGAAGTCGAGTCTGAGTTCGATGGCGAGGTTGAAGGCGATGGCGACGAAGAGGACGCTGGTGACGAAGTTGAAGACGAGGAGGAGTACGAGTTCGATGACGACGAGCAAGAGATCATCGTGCTGCTGAACGATATCGTCGACGCGCTCGAGAACGAGCTCGAACAAGTCGGCGCAGACGAAGATCTGGAAGTCAAAGAGGAGGAATGCGACGATGGAGAAGCGGACGTTGGCATCGTCGACGCGCTCGAGAACGAGCTCGAACAAGCCGGCGCAGGTGAAGATCTGGAAGTCAAAGAGGAAGAAGGCGCCAATGCAGAAGCGGACGTCGGCAAGTCCGAGACGCTGGTGGTTCCAGACGCTGCAAAGTCAGCTGAAGTGAACGCCGCAGACGCAGCAGCAAGTGCAGGCGCGAAGCAGTCAAAGAAGAAGCTGCGGTTCCCGAGGAAGAAGAAGGTGCGTGTGTCTTGCTGGAGCTGTGCGCTCACCACCACTGGCAGCCGTTCTGACCCGGAGATCGTTTTCTGTGCGAACAGAGCCGCGAGGCGTCTGACGAGCAGCTCGAGGCAGAGGCGATGGCGCGATGCACGTGTGGGAACACCTGCTCGGTCATGTAGCCTGCTCCTCACTATCTATCTATCTATCTCCCACACTCGCTCGTACATAGTTCCCACGGGCAGTTCTCGTAGCTTCTGCATCCTCACCTGCATGGGAATCAGAGACGACGACAACGACAGCAGCACGAGCATGACCGTCTTGCTCTCAGTTGTGCAAAGGTTGGGGGTTGCGATTGTTTCCACACGCAACTCTCGATCGATCGACGAGCCCAGCGCGCGCTTGGGCGTCGCTGTGGAGCTACTCGCTGCACGCGACGAGCGTCTCGCCCGTGATCTCGATGTTCGGCATTTCATTCTGCTTGAACGACAGCATGAGGTTCTTGAACTCTTCGAAGTCGAAGCAGCTCTGGAGAACGTCGATCACGTCCAGCGGGATCTCGTCTGCGCGCGTCGTTCAAAGTGAGTGCATCAGCAAGTAGAAGACGTCGACTGTGTCGAATGATCCTCCGCTGCTCACCTTCGTGCTCTTGCATCTGGCGGCACAGCTCGTCCATCGAGAAGTGCTGGAGCAGAGCCACTCGCGCGTCAGCTCTGCTGTCATCGGCATCGCAGCAAGCTTGCATCTGGGGCACGTGCATCTCGCTTACGCACTTCCAGTTTCTCGATCAGGCGCTGCTCCAAGAACGACTCTGTCGAGCGAAGCGGACAGGAGAGCGCGCACATGAGCACGAGTTTTACCCTGGAAGAGACCGAGCTTGCCTGTCACATGAGACGCACCGATGAGATTCGTGTAGTCGCTGAAGATGCTCGTGTAGATCAGCTTGTTCTCGGTCACGTTCTCAAACACCTCTGCTCCACGCCAGCAAGCGAGCGATCAGGGCGAACCGAACGAGAATGTGAGAGCCCACACACACGAAGAGCAAGAGCCGACACACGCACCGCAATTCTTGAGGCAGAAGTCGCTCTGCATGCTGACGAACTCCGGGTCGATGAGGATGTCTTGGAGCACGCCGATCATCTCGTCGAACTGGTTCTCCTAACCAGCACACAGGACTCGGTTCAGTTTTGCCAACCGAGCGCCCTCGCTCTCTCTATGCAGTGTGCGGCACGGAACGTGGCTGCAGACCACCGAATCGCGAAGACGCACCTCCGTGTTCTCGCCGACGTCCGTGCTGAAGATCTCCTCTTCGTCGACCTTGAGCGCGTCCGTGATCTCCGGTTCGTCTGCAGCGACGAGGTGGCGGGTGATCAATCGTGATCTCTCTGGCTTTCCAGGCACGTGAGCACCAACCTGTCGACGCCATGGCAGCGAGCTCGTTGGGCAGAGCGGGAACAGCGGGGGGAGCAGCCCTGTAGCGGCGTCAGCTCAGCAAGCTTGGAATGGTGGCGTCTCTTGGCGAGAAAAGTGAAGCCATGTTTAATTACAACAGTTTGTAAGTGACGGTGAATAAAACAAGGGAATGACGTCTTTGGTTTATGTCAAATAGCATGATTACGTTATGCGATTAGATAGGTGAGGAGAAGGTCTCCTGTATTTGCAGCTTATCCTCTTGCAATCTTCCACTTCCACTGCTGTCGAAGTGCTCACAAGTGCTTGCAACTAGCAGCTTGCGGGGCAAACGTATCGTCAAGACTTCACGACGCGTGCGTCACGAGAGCGGCAGTTCATGTCAAGATGAAGCCGGGATCAGAGCACTGGAATTCCCATTCTTCGATAATATAGAATGCGGGTTTCTGCTCAAAAAGTGATTCGCATACAAATTTCCAGTTATTCGATTAAACCCTGGGTCGTTTCGTGCAAGTGGTCTTATCGCTCTCAAAACAAGCCAGAGAGCAGCTCCTCACAACTCGAGCAGCGCTCGTCGTCTCCGTCGCAGCACTCAGCGCGCACGCTCGCGGGCTTCTCCCCGCCCGCCCGCTCGCCCTCCACCAAGCTCAAGACAACCGCTCCAAGCCTTCCAGGGACCGTTTCCAGGAAGATGGCGCGCCGCAGCGGCTGGCAGGCGCCGTTCCACGTACTGCAGGTGCTCACGTGGGTCGTCTTCCCGTCGCTCATGGCGCTCTTCTTCGTCTTCTACACGCCGCTGCTGCCGACCTCGGCCGCGTACATCGGCAGCGTGGTGCGTCCGCTTCGCTATGGCGCCTGTGAGCTACGCAACCGGTGGCTCACGCAGCTCCTGCGCTGTGTGCGGTGATGGGTGGCAGGCGTACGGGCTCGCGTGCCTCTTCACGGTCTACTCGGTCGTCGTCTGCACGCGCACGGACCCGTCGGACGATTGCATCCTGCGGCCGTCGGTGCGTTCGCCTCGTTACGTAGAGGGGTGGGTGGGTGCGTCGTCCCGGAGCTCAGTGCGGCGGTGCTGCTGCTGCTGCTGCCCAGACGATCAACCGGGACACGCGCGCCGGGGACGACCAGGTGTACTGCAACGTGTGCATGCAATACGTGTACGTGCTGCGCTGTAGCGACCGACTGCTTGTGCGGGAGCGGGCTGCTCACTGCGTCTGTCGTACGCCGCAGCCACAAAGAGAGCCGCCACTGCCGGCTGTGCGACAAGTGCGTCGCCGTGTTCGACCACCACTGCAAGTGGCTCAACAACTGCGTGGGGCAGAAGAACTACAAGTACTTCCTCGGCTCGGTCGTCGGCGCGACGACACTGCTGGCGTTGCAGATCGCGCTCGGCGCGTACCTCTTCTGGGAGGCGTTCGCGCGCGAGGACTCGGTGCGCGCGCGATGTACGCACCCGCTGCTCTCGCTGCGCTCGCTGGCGGTAGCGGTGGCGGTGGCGAGACGCTCATTGAAACGTGTGGCGTGCGTATGCAGCGGCGACCGCGTTCGGCTGCTCGCAGGGTCAGGACGCGGCCACGGGGCGATGCGCGGACGGGTCGGACGGCTACCTGTCACTGCTCGCGATCAAGATCGTGCACGGCGTGCTGCTGGCGTTCCTCGTGCCCTGGTGCTTCCTCATCGCGCAGCTCATGCTCTTCCACATGCACCTCTGTACGTGACACCAGTGGCGTCTTGTTACGGCGCCGCCTGTCGCCTGTCGCCTGACGCTGTGCTCACTCGCCCGTCCGCCCGGCTTCCAGGCATCGAGAACATCACGACGTACGACTACATCGTGCGCAAGCGCAAGCGCCAGATGAACCGCGAGCGCGGAGGAGACCACTCTGTACGTGTGCACCCGCTGTGAGCGCTCCAGCCCTGGTTCCTAGCGCCGCGGTCGCTTGCTGCTCGAAGGGAATGGACAGGGGGAATGTGTGGCTCACGGGCTCTCGCGCGCCTCGCAGGCGAGTTGGTGCCAGCTGCTCTGCGCGCGCGCGTGCGGCAAGGGCGGCGCGACGAAGGCCGCGCACCACGCGTCGGACGGCGACAAGACGCAGAACGCGTCCCACCTCTCGGGCGGCAGCCTGCCGAGCGAGGAGGAGGAGCTCGCGGCCATCGAGGCCGAGGTGGACGACGACCTCGAGGTGCTCAGCGCGCGCGGCAGCAACGTGCGCAGCAGCAGCGGCAGCGTGCAGAGCCAGCGCCAGGGCCGCGACAGCTTCGCGCCCGCGGCGCGCGGCTTCGGCCTGCACGTCAACCTCGCGGCGATGGTCGCGGCGAACGGCGGCGGCGCCGCTTCGACCGGCGCGTCCGGCGGCGCCGCGCCGCCCATGGGCGCGATCCTCGGCGGCGGCAGCAGCGACAGCATCTACACGCCGACCGCGTACCTGGAGGCCGACTACGTGGCCGCGCCGCACACGCCGCGGTCCCCGCGCTCGGAGAACGAGAGCGCGTACCTCTCGGACGACTCGGCAGAGGGGAACCGGCCGCTGCCGGCGATCCAGCTCACGAGCTCGTCGTCGATGGTCATGTACGGGCGGCCGGGGCCGTCAGACGCGGCCGTGAACCACATCGTGTGAGCCGCACAGGACTCCGGCAGGAGGAAGAGGACGAGGACGAGGAGAGCTATAGTATACTACGAAGAGCAGCGAGGGCAAGTGCATGGCAGGCGGAACGCAGGGTTGTGTATCGACGCGGCGGTGGTCTCTCGCTAGTCCTGCTTGACGACCGCGACGTTGTAGCGCGCGGCCTCCGGCTCGATGGCCACGTGCAGCACGCCGACGACCCCGTCGACGCTCGGCGCGAAGTGCGTGGCCGCGAGCGCGGCGTTGGCGCCGGCCGCCGGCTGCACCGAGAGGGACTCGAGCGCCGCGACCGCCGTCCAGCCGCCCATGTCGTACTCCTGCTCCGGGAAGGCGGCGGTTTGCGCCGGCGCGAGCGTGAGCGTCTGCGCGATCTTGGCGTTGCCCTCGGCCGCCTGCGCGTCGGAGCCGAAGACGGCGGTCACGACCACCGCGTGGTCCGCGTGGTTCGTGAGCGACGCGGTCTTCACGTAGCGCGGCGGGATCATCGTCGAGGATGGAGGGGGAGAAGAGGGAGCTTAGGAGCTTGTGGGGGATCGAGAGCTTCTTTGAGAGTGTTTGACGAGGCGAGAGAAAACAGGAGTTCAACACTGTCACTAATGCATGTCACTAATGCAGACCACGAGAAAGAGTGGATGTCACTACAGGTTTCCCCTTGGCTAACGAAAGGAACACGCAAGAAAAAAACGATTGGCTTTCAATATATATAATATTCCCTCAGGATATCAATTTAGAGGGGTTCTCGAGCATAATATACTTTACTATTTGTATGCTTGAATATTATATTATAATATTCAGGGCATACAAATAGTAAAGTATTATATAATTGCATATATAGCCACCTTGTTTAAATTTACAGTGCCATAACAGACACAGAAATACACCAGGTCAAACGTTGCTGTACATGACTGCACTGGCAAGACTGGTTATCTGCATAGGTGAAAGATAGTTTGATGCAAAAATCCTCCAGAAATTTGCCTATATAGCTCACAGAGCAGAGATTTTGATTTTAGAGCTATATTTTTCGACTCAAAATCACATAATATTTAAATATTCTGGATAATTTCATAGTTCGTTGGTCAAGGGACACCTGTATAGAGGATAGTCCTGGCTCCGCCCTACAAACACCAAGCCACTCCTCTCTGAATCTAATATGCAGACCGCGCGCTGTGCCTTGGCCAGCAGAGAGAAAACAAAGTTCGCCCCGGACAGAATTGCATGTTGTTGCTTGTGAAAATTGCAGTGGTTCCTGCTCCCCTTAGTTGGTGGTTGCGGCGGAACTAGAGAAGCACGTTTTGGCCTCGCGCCGCACATAGGAACAACTTCAGTATGATTGTAGCGGCCGACACATTACGATCATAGACCCTGCTATGGCACGACACGCTCTTCCAAATGCGAGGGGTCTAGGGTCGCGCACGGCATTCTCGTTGAACGCATTAAGTACCGAGTTGAACGCGCAACAGCGCTTGGAAGTCCTGAACTCGTCCTGCGGTACAGTCCCTTCTCGAGCTGCGGGTTGCGATTTAGAGAGGTCGTTGGCACTGACTTGCTGCACGGTCCTCACTCGAGTGGCAAGGTTGCGATTGAGAGAGGTCGTTGGCACTGCCGCGCGCAGTAGACGTTAACTTGGCATCCTCGAGCTCTACCAGCGTGTTCCAATCCCCATTCGACAGTGTGCTTGTAATCACGTCGTACGCCTGCTGCTCTTGATGTAGGCAGTGAAGGCGAGCCGCCTCATGAGCTCTCGACGAAGAACCGCATGGCGGTCGCGAAGTGCAGTAAAGTCAATCCGCAGTGAATTCGGATATTTTCAGTGTTCGCGCTTTATGGACTTGTTCCGTTCTTGTAGTGAAAGGTGACGTCCACATCCTTGCTCATTCACATTGACGCCGCCTCCTCGCGGTGCAGGACTCCAGCGTTTTTATAGAAGCGGTTGCGCGACCATTGTATCACGTCGTGGTGATTGTTGCACTTCTCTTCAAGCTAATCTTTCCCATCGTCGGCGTCGACAGCAGCCGTCGGTACTGCACTCGGTCTGGAGTCACCAGCGACGATTCTTTAAGCAGCGGCAACTAGATAGGTTGGTGTCCATGCCCTTGCGCGGACAGGCGACTCCAAAAACTCACCACCGATGAGCACACCATCTTTTGTGATTAATTTGCGAACTCCGGCGTCGAGTGCTTTGGTAGTTGAAAGTGATGGCGCCACCTGTCGGGTTGTTTTGCGATTGGGGACGAGTCTTTTCAGCGCCTGACAAAATCCACCGTCACAACTCTCCGTAGCAGGTTGGCACAAGGGTACACGGTGCCGGTGGGGGGAGGGGGTGGTACCGAGTACAAAGTGCCGGCAGGCCGGGTACATAGTGCCTGCGAGCTCTGTTCTCGGGTACTCGGTACCGACGGACCGGGCGCCGGAGCTAGTGGCCCAGGCGCACGGGTGGGACCAGGAGGAGCAATCAACGAGGCAGTTGCAGGCTGCGTCGTTTGCGTCACTGGCGGGAGGAGCAGCGGAGCCGAAGCGGTAACGGGCGGTGACGAGTGAGCTGCCGAGGCTGAGACAGCTGGTGACGCGACGAGTTGCAGAGCGTGGTACTGCACGCGGCGATGCTGGCGCGGGTGAAGGACGGTGACGGCAGGCGGATGAGTCGGCGACCAAGCAGTACCCTTATACCTCTTTAACAAAATACCCATGCGACCTACATGTCCTTAGTGTATTGGTTAGGTTCCTGTCCGACCTGGGCCCGGGTGTACTTGCTTGTGAATTGAGTGAGTCTTGAGGCTAGCTCTCTAATATATTAGGAGCTTGGCCACGCTCAGCAGGGCCTTCGTCTCGCGTCCCCATACACATGTGTCGAGAGG
>JAASGM010001006.1:0-10550 GCA_023334215.1 Globisporangium cystogenes | reverse complement strand
CAAGCCGAAGTCTCAACCGTCTCGTTCTCTCGTTCTCTCGTTCTCGACGCTTTGTTGCGTCTGCAGGAACAGGTCGATTGAAACTGTTCGTACCGTCGACTGATGAATTTCACGAAATGCAAATCGATCACCAGGAATCGGCGACTTGCTGCTCTCTCCTCTCACAAGAACCGCCAGCACCCGCAACACCATGTGCGTGATGGTCGTGCACCACAACAGGCTCAGCCGCCGCAACAGTTTGCTGTGGAGGAACTCGTGTCATGTAAATAAAATAACTTAAGCCTATCTGCTATCCTGTGACCTGCGTCTACGCCTGCAGCCACGGGTGCTCGAGTACTTCCTCCATACTCGGCCGCTCGGTCGCGACGGGCGAGAGCATCTGGCGCACGAGGTCCTTCGCCTCCGCGCTCACGCGCCACCACTCGAGGTCGTCGAACGTCACCTCGCCCGCGAGCGTCTTCTCCAGCATCTCTTCGTCCGAGCCTGCCGTAAACGGCGAGTAGCCGCAGAGCACCGTGTAGAGCACCGCGCCGGCACTGAACACGTCGGCCGCGAACGACACGTCCACGCCCTCGAGCACCTCCGGCGCCGCGTACCCGATAGTGCAGCTCACCGACGTCTTCGACGACAGCTCTTCCACGAGCTGCGCCGAGCCAAAGTCCCCGAGCTTGATCGTCTCCGCCTGGAGCGAAGACGTCTTGAAGTACAGGTTCTCCGGCTTGATGTCCAGGTGCACGATGCCCTGCTCGTGCACGTACGCGACGGCCTCCGCCAGCTTGCGGAACAGCACCTTCGCCTGCGCCTCGTCCATCGCACCGTTCACACTCAGGAACTCGTACAGGTCGCCGCCGACGCAGTGCTCCAGGATCAGGAACGCCTTCTCCTTCTGGCGGATCGAGTCGTGCAGGTGCACGACGTTCGGGTGGCTCGAAAAGTTGGTCAGCTGGTGGTGCAGCCGGATCTCGTTGCGCGCCGCCACGTTGCTCTTCTTGCTCGACACGTCCATGGCCTTGAGCACGAACGACGGCTTGCTGCGGTCCATCCAGCTGAAGCACTCGGCGATCGTCGACGCCGGCGACTGCATCAGCACGCTGCCGAGCGTGAACTTGTTGATCCACGCGAGCAGGTCGATCGCGTCCTGCACCTGCTTGGCCCACGCGTCGCGCTCCTGCTTGGTTTCGAACTTGAGCACCCACTTGTCACTGCTGGAGCTGCTCGTGCCGAGGCTCAGCGAACTGCTCGCCGTCGACGACTTGAGATCCTCGGGCATCTGGAAGTCAATCAGCAGCTTGTTCTTGGGCTGGCGCTCGACGCGCGTCCAGATGCTCAGCAGCTTGCGCTGGCGCACTTCGCCAGTCTCGGAGCGAGCGTACTCCATGTAGGGCACGGTGCCGGTCTGCAGGCGCACGATGCGCGGCACGAAGAGACTCATCCACTCGGGCACAGGCGCCTGCTTGAGCACGCGCACAGAGGTGCGGCTGAAGAGCTTGGACTGCAGCTGCTTCTGCGAGCGCGCGGCGTCGAGCTCCTCGTCCTCGAAGATCGTCTCGTTCGAGCGCAGCAGTCCGTCGCACGAACTGCCGCGCGAGTGCGGCGCCGACGAGTGGTGGTGGTGGTCCACGCTGCTCATGCCGGAGCACGTGCTCGTGGTGAGGAACGACGCGCGGTGCTGATCCTTCCAGCCACCGGCGGCGGCGGTGCTCGAGGAGCTGCAGACGCTGCTGCGGTCGTCCGCGAGAAGGTTCATGAGCACGCCCATGGGCTTGAACGAGTCTCGGGAAGTTCTGGCTGCGGCAGAGGGAGCGCGTCCGGAACGCGCGGGTGCTATGGCGCTAGCGCGGGGACAAGTGTGGAACTGGCTGGCAGCCGTCGCAACACCAGCAGCAAGGCAGCAAGCAGCACTGAGCTCCAGTCGCAGCAGCAACCGCCTTCGTGAGTTGGTGGCGAGAAGAAAAGTGAAGGGGCGGAGCGAGCGAGCGCAGGTTGGTTGAGTGTGGCGCGAAATCAATTCCCCTAGCCCCTGATGCATACTGAAACCAAGTCACGCGGAATACACCAATCCAAAAAAGCCGCATGCTTCGCCTCGCGTAATCCGTCTTTCAGAGGCTAACAAAAATTGCTCGGATGAAGCTCCGAGCATGCTCCATTCGGCAGCGCAAGAAAAAAGAGTGTCGAGAGCGAGAGCGCGGCGAGGATCTGCGAGCTGTGTGTGTGTCTTACACGGCCTCGCGCAGCCGTCTGCGGCTTGAAGCCTTTAGGCTCTTCGAAGCGATCGCTCCATCGGCGGCGAGCTGCACGCTCCACAGCGAGTTTTTTGCGTCAGCGCAAGCTGATTGCGCTGAGCAAGTGCCATAATCTCCTGTCGCTTCGTTAAAGTCCGCCTTTAGTTTGCTTGGTGGACAACCGCACCAAAAAGTGTGTGTCTTGCAGGACTGACTGGCCGCGCCGGCTGGCTGCTGCTGCGTTCACCACCGCCATTCAGATGGCGCGCTGTCGCACCGCCGACAAGCGCCGCAGCGCTGGAGCTCGGCGCCAACAACGAAAGCGAGATTATGCCGCGCGCGAGCAGCGAGCGAGCGCCACCAGTGCGAGCCAGTCTTTTTTTCCCACTCCATCCATCACAAGCAACCAGCGGCGAAATCTCTCTGGGTCGCCACCGCAAGCAACACCTAGCGCCGCACTTTTCGGAGAAGGTCGCCGTCATGCCGTGCACATGGATGCACGCACGTTGGGTTGCACGCCCAGAGAAGTCGACTGCAGCGGCCTCGTGCTTTCCATGAGCAAACTTCGCTTCGCTTCGCAAGCGCGCCAAAAGCCTGGTGTCGACCACAGCAATTTCGCCGTGGCATTTGCACTTGGTTTGTCTACGGTATCTGCGTGTGTTTACGCAGATACAAATCGAGAGTGTTGGTGTGCAGGTTGCCATAATCTCGGCTACTTACAGTAAATGAGGAACGCGCGCAGAGCAAGCTGCTCCATCACCAGCTTCCTCTTCCTCTGCCATCGTGCATCGTGCGTGTTCGGCCTTGGAGAAGCAGCAGCCGCCTCCGCCGCCACAGCAGCAACAACTGCCGCCGCACTCGGAGGTCACGCGCCAGCTCTCCTCTTGTCGGCCGCTGCCGCCTCCGCTGGTGCCGCCACCAACCACGGCCAACCACGCACGCCTCGCTCTCTCCGCCACTCAAAGCTCGCCACCGCAAGCACACTCAACTCGGCTCGGACACTTCACCCGACTTGATGCGGTCCGACTTCAAACACGAATCGAGCAACGCGCGAGTGACGCGCACGGCGGCGCTCCCACTCTCCGGCGCCACCAGCCCTCTTCTCGAATCCTCCGATGCTTCGCCGCCTTCCCGAGTCCAATCGCGCTCGGCCGTCAACACCAGCATCGCCGCGGGCGACAGCATCAACACGCAAGTCAACTGTCGGTCGCGATGGTCGATGGTCGAGTCGATCGTCGTGGACTTGGTCTTGAACTTGCTATTCGTCTTGGCAACGGCGGCGCCGGCGCAGGGCACCGGAGCAGGACGCATGGCGCTTGCCGGGCACCGCGCTCGGCAAACGCGCAATGCATCTCGGTCGGTCCGAGACGCAGCACCGTGAGCGCCCGTCCGCAGCTCGAGATCAGACGCTGGCAGCCGCGTTGCTTCAACCGTCCTCCTCGTTGATGGCGCTCGAACCAGACGCGTGCGCCTGGCGATTACTCTTGGCAGCGCCACGTGAGGCTCTGCTGGAGACTGCTGCTGCGATCAGAGCTGGTGGATTCTGCGGGCTGGCCGATCAAACAGCAGTCCAGCAAGCAGCAGCAGCAGAGACGACGCTCGTTCATTCGCATTGGCGCTGGTGCTGGCGCCGAACGACTCACGGCTTCTCGCAGCGGCATGAACTGCAGACTCTCGCGCTCTGCATCTCTGCATCGCACACCACAGTGCGCTCGCGCGAGCGTCCTCGGGGAGCAACACGACAGCGAGGGAGAAGTAGACGAGGACTCACGGACCCGCTGGCGGCTGCGTCGGCGCGTCGAAGAGCGCGAGTAGTAGCTTGCGGTAGTCGCCGCTCACCTCTCCGTGGATCCGGTCCTTGAGCGAGCGCTTGTACAGCCCTTCGTAGCTCATGGCGATCTCCGCGAGCCACGGCTGGTAGCGCACGACAGCGGCGCTCAGCGCCTTCTCGTCCGTGCCGAGGCCCTTCATTGTGCTCTCGAAGTGCTCGGCGATCAGGTGGAACGGGTCGAGGCACAGACGCACTACACGAAGCAAGTCGGACGCAGAAAGTGAGCTTGTCAGAGCGCACAGTGGCAGGGAGAAGCAGCTATGCACGCCACGAGCCTGCGGTCGCGAGCCTCCACGCACCGTAGAAGAGAAGCGCGCGCTTGGCGTCGCCGCCGAACTCCTTCTCGATCGCGATGACGATCGCGTTCCCGTACTTCCGGCAGTACACGTCGTTGAGTAGCTCCACGTAGTGTGGAGGGCTCGTGAAGAGGATCTTGATGAACGTCTCCTCGTCGGTGCCCCACTTGCCCTGTCCAGCCTTGTACAGCGCCTCGGCGTCCTCCTCCGCGCGCTCCTTCGTGTGGTACGCCGTGTTGAAGTCCAGTTGCGCCGCCTACACAACCAAACAGCAAGAAGAGCGTTACCATGTTGGGCAGCGGCATCACGGGTCGACGCGAGTCGCGCAGTCGGTTGACTCGACGACACCAAGCAAGCTTTGAACAGGGTCACTAGTGAACGCACCTGGAGCGCAGACATGATGACCTTCTTGTAGTCGCCGCCGAGCTCCGAGTCCATGAGCACCGAGAGATCCTCGTTGTACTTGTCAAAGTACGTCTTCTTGAGCACGTGGATTTCCTCGTTCGTGCGGCCGAGCAGCACCTGCCGAGAACCACACGTGACGCAGACAGCAGGTGTCACGAGTCCCCGACTCCGTTAGCACTACCACGAACGAAGTAGCATCCGCCACGCGCGATGCAGCAGTGCAGCGACGTACCGGGTAGATGTGCCGCTCTGTGGTGCCAGCGCCGCGGCACGCCTGGTGCAGCACGAACGCCTCGGCCTCCGGGAGCGGCGCGCAAAGCAGCTGTAGCAGGTAGCCAAAGTCGCCGGACGTTTCGCTGCGCAGCAGGTGCGAGAGCTCGCGGCCGTGCAACGCCTTATAGCGCAGTGCGACGAGCTCGCGCTCGAACGGCGTCACGCCCGTGAGCTCGTGGATGAGCGCCACCTCGTCCGTGCCGAGCCCCTTGCACGCGGTGTCGATCGCGACGACCGCGGCGTCGATGGCCGGCGCGACGTCCGTGGGCATCTGCTTGTAGGCGTCGAGCGAGCGCGGGTCGTAGATGCGGAACATGCTGTTGCTGCTCGTGTGCGCGCGCGAGGGAAGAAGAGGGAATGAGGCCTCTTCCTCCGTCTTCGATGCACTCGACGCCGCCGTTTGGCGCCTCGTTCTCTCCTGATGCACATCAGAGTGCGCGGGACATTTTGCGTGTTTCAGTGACCACTGGTGCTACATTACCAAAATGCTAATTCAGCATGTTCTATGCGATAGAACCCATAAATCCTGATTCTCAGCTGGGAACTCCAGATGCAAGCCAGCAAAGAAAGGACGAAATGGGTCCACTTCCGGGGTGCACGAAATGAACTGCACTTGGCGAAAGTGTCCCTTGAGCATTTGGCGGTGGTGCTCTCGGTCTCGGTGCACTCGATCTCTCGTATCTCTCGATCTCGCCATCGGGCCCGACGGACTCAGCCTGCTACGTGTCCCGCACAGCTGCGCACCAAGCGTGTCGCGGAGACGCGCGAGTGACTGCGACAACCCCGTGTACGCGTTCAAACGATGCATTTGTATTGACAACTTCGCGAGCTTCCTTCCTACCTTCAACCACTCTCACTGGTGCAACGGGGCCGACGTCGGCGCGTCCAGCAGTGCCACGAGCAGCTTCCCAAAGTCGCCGCTCGTTTCCTCCTGGATGCGCTCCCTGAGCGACTTGCCGTACAGCTGCTCGTACACAAGCGTCACCTCCGACAGGAACGGGTGGTAGCGGATCACGGCCGCCGCCAGCGCCTTCTCGTTCGTGCCGAAGCCGGCCATCGTGCTCTCCAGGAGGTTCGCGATCGCGGTGTTGCGGTCCAGCACGAGGTCCACTAGTGACAACCATTTCGATGCACACACAGAGTCAGATCAGCGTTAGTGAGCCTCGCTCAGCACCCACTCCCTGCAGTCAGCTTCAACCACCATCACCAGCGCACACACTCACCGTAGAACGTGAGCGCGTCCTTCGCGTCGCCGCTGAACTCCTTCTCGATCGCGTCCTTGATGCTGCTCTCATGCTTGTTGCCGTAGACCGCGTTGATGGCGGCGAGGTGCTCGGGTGGGCTCGACAGCAGGATCTTCGTGAAGCCTTCCTCGTCGGTGCCCCACTTGCCCTCGCCGGCCTTGTACAGCAACTGCACGTCCTCCTCGACCTTCTCCTCCGTGTGCACGCTCGCGTCGAATGGCGCCATTCGCGTCTGCGACAAGCATGCGACCCGCACATCAAACACACGCGCGTATACGCGTGAGCAGGACGAACCGACAAGCAGCGTCGCAGCACGCGCGCACCTGAAGCGCAGTGAGGATGATCTTGCGCAAATCGCCGCCGAGCTCCGCGTTCACCATGGCCGTCAGATCCTGGTTGAAGATGTCGAAGTACGTCTTCTTGAGGATCACGAGCTCCGCGTTCGTGCGGCCGAGGAGCACCTGCATGCAATCGAGCAGCGCAAATGACGCGGTAAGCGTGACGCCACCCGACCCGGACACGCGCACACGCACGGAGACGCACCGGAAAGACAAGCTGGCCTGTGCTGAGCGGGCCGGTGACTGCGGCGTGCAGCACGTACGCGTCCGCCTCGTCGAGCGAGACCGCGAGCAGCTGCAGCAAGAAGCCAAAGTCGCCCGAGACCTCGCTCTTGAGCAGGAACTTGAGCTCCTCGAGGTAGAGCTCCTTGTAGCGGTGCGCGATGAGCGTGCGATCGTCGGGCGTGACGGAGCTCAGCACGCGCGTGAGCGCCTTCTCGTCCACGCCGAGCGCCTTGCACGCGCTCTTGATCTCGGCGCACGCGTGGTTCACGGCGAGCGGGAACACGGCAGGTGCCTTCCCGCGCTGCAGCTCGTGCACGGACGGCGGGTAGAGGTTCTCCATCAGTTGGGCGGTGGCCGTGGTAGGTGGCAGTCAGCGATGGTAGTGGGGCGACGTGGGGCGACGGGGACACGCTGAGCGTGGCGTGCACTGCAGTTCGAGCGGGCCAGAAGTTGGCGAATGAGGTGTGCGCTCTCGAATGTCTGGCGTGCCCGCTAAAGTGCGACTGAACTTTTCGATCCGAGTTTAGTCGATATGTAGGTCATTTTTAGGTGTGTTTTTAGGTGTGCTTGGCTCAGATCATGGTTTTGTTTATTCTTTCTCTTCATTTTCTAAGCTTAGTCGTTTTTGTATTTTTTGAAACGTATATTTTACTTGTTTCCATCTCAGATCTGGTTCATGAGTATTCATGGATCGGACTTTGCTTTGTGAAAAAGGAACTCTGTTGTTTTTCATGAAAACTATGAAAGCAGTTATGAAATACACTTTTGACAAAACTTCAAAAATGGAGATTCTGCAGCCTCGTCACATGGTTGTCGGCTGTGTCTTCGAGAGAAAGAAAGAGAGAGTTAGAGAGAGAGAACTTGCTGTTCGCCGTATTGCTGCTTGATGTATTGATGTACAAACAGATGCGGCTCGAGATCGAGAAGATCGAGCCACGCACTCGCAATGGCCGCATGCTGCTGCCAGTCGCTACGCTTGACACAGATCACACAGATCACACACAATGGAGGGGGGGGGTATCCACCACCACAGTAGCGGCGTTACCGCTGTTGCTGCTGTTCGGGTTCGCATTCGACAAGGCGAAAGGATCGGAACGCGACAGGTGGACAGACGGCACTCGCGCGCGCGCGGCGCACGTGACAAACTTGCTACTTGTCATTCTTGTCATTGTCATCTGTTTCAAACTGAGCGCCAACTCTCGAACTGCTCGGGAGCAGCCCCGGATACACCTTCCACATGCACACAGCGCGGCGGCCGCGCGACGACTTGACAGGCGGCAGACAGCTCGCCTGAACTCGCCACATCCTCCTCGGCCACTTCGGTCTGACCCGCCGGATCTCGCTTACGCGTACTCGCCGATCGAGCGCGGCGCGTCGATCACGTGCATGATCAGCTCCTGGTACAGACCGTCCGTCTCGCCGTGCACGCGCTCGCGGAGCGAGATCTTGTTCTTCTCCTCGAACGCGTGCTTGACCTTGTGCAGGTACGGGTGGTAGCGCACAAGCGCAGCGCTGAGCGCAGACTCGTCGGTGCCGATGCCGTCCACGGCGAGGCGGATGAGGTCGGCGATCGTGTTCCACGGGTCGAGCGCCAGGTTCACTGCGCGCACAGAGCACCACATAAGAGCCCAGTGAGTACATGTGTGTCACGAGAGGTAGAGATGAGAGATGAGAGATGGTTACGCGGCATCGCACTGCCACCTCTCACCAACAGCAGTAAGCAGCAAGTAGCAGCCACGCACCGTAGAACGAGAGCGCCTGCGCCGACGAGCCGCTGAACTCGCTCTCGATCGCGTACACGAGACCGTGCTTGTACTTCTCGTTGTAGATCTCCTCGATGTGCTGGATGTGCTTGGGCGGGCTCGCGAGCAGCGTCTTGACGAACGCGCCTTCGTCCGTTCCCCACTTGCCCTCGCCGGCCTTGTAGATCTTCTCCGCGTCCTCCTCGGCCTTCGACTTGGTGTGGAACGAGTGCTTGTGTTCCACCTGCACGCCCTGCAGCGCCGTCGTGATGATCTGGTGGAACTCGCCGCTGAGGTCGTCGTTCGCCATCACCGACAGGTCCTGGTCGTACATCTCGTAGAACGCCTTCTTGAGCACGCTGATCTCCTCGTTCGTGCGACCGAGCACGATCTGGATCGTCACCGCGTGCAAGCAAGTAAGTCAGCGGCGGTAACGTAAGCTGGAACGAGTGGCATGTCGTCGGCGTCACGCGCTACTACGAAGTAGCTGCTGGCACAACCACCCCCACCATAGCCGTCGGCAGCCGCCGAGTCGCCAAGCCACACGTACCGGGTAGATGAGCTGCTCCGACGTGCCGGCGCCCTTCATGGCGTGGTAGATGATGTACGCCTCGGCGTGCGGCAGGCTCATGCAGATGAGCTGGAGGAGGTAGCCGAAGTCGCCCGACGTCTCGCTCTTGACCAGGTCGCGCAGCGACGTCTTGTAGAGCTCCTCGTAGCGGTAGGCGATGAGCGCGCGGTCGTTCGGCGAGTGCGGGCCGAGCACCTTCACGAGCGTCTTCTCGTCCGTGCCGACGCCCTCGCACGCCTTGTTGATCTGCTCGCACGCGGTGTCGATGCTGTGCGAGAAGTGCAGCTTGATCTTGTTGTAGACGTCGAAGGCGGACGGCGGGTAGAGGTTCATCTTGATCGCGCTTGTCTTGAAGAGAAGACTTGAGGAGACTTGAGGAGACTTGAGCTCGAGCTGGAGGATTGGGTTGTGAGCTGCTGCGAGGAAGGAGGAGAAGAAGTGTGTCTGTGTGTGTAGGCAGCACTGTTGTTCCTAGAGCAGAGTGGCGAGGCGAGATGTGCTGCGAACGATGGAATACGGGAGCGACGCAAGACAAGACAGGCAGGATGATGCAAGTGTGCACACACAGTGCACACGCGCACGCACGCACGCGAGGTTCGCAGCTCCAGCGAGCGCAAGCAGCTCAGCTCAGCTCAGCATGGCTCTCTTCTGTCTAGTATGTCAAGTATGTCAACCAGCTGCTTCGAGGCCGGCCTGGCTGGCTGGCTGCCTTTGCTGGGCGTTGAAACAGTGTGAAAAAGTATCTTCGCAACGGCGGCGGCGGTTGAAGCTGCAGAAAGCTTCGAAATCTGTTGAGGATGCAGCCGCCTCGTTTCGTGCGGCCAATGAGCGCTCGCGAAGCGAGAGCGCTTCGCGCGGATTCGCTGCCAGCTGGTTAAGATCGCACCCACGAATTTAATAACAATACAAAAAACACGACGAAACCGTCATTCGAAAAGAGGTTCGCATCTTCGAACTGCGTGCACATCACGATAGAGAGGGGATGCACTCCCAAAGGACTTATTCATGCGCAAACGCGGGTGCTGCATCGACTAACACGGCATCCACTTGCAAAGGGATATGTGAGATCGCCGATCGATTCGATTGTCATTCCTCACATTTCACAGCTCACATTTCACAGCTCACAATCGTGACTTTTTTGCAGCCACTTTTCACAAATATCAAGAAAGCAATCTGCTTTCTAGCACGACAAGGCAGTTTTGGTGTTATTAACGAAATGTTCCTAACATGCGACCTAACTGAAAATTGTTGTGTTAAGTTAGCTCTGTCTGCGCTCGCTAAAGTGCGACTGAAAGCACAAATCGCAAACTCGAGTACGGCGCTCAACTAGAAAGAAGCATAAGCACGACAAGCACCATGGGCGACCGCAAGGGCGTGCCGATCGACATCCAGTACCACAAGCT